>OMNM01000113.1:25763-39712 GCA_900302745.1 Parablennius parvicornis
TGTTGTGTGGGGGTGGGGGGGGGGGGGGGTGTTGATGAAATAACGGGTGGTGAATTGGTGACTTTCAGCTCACTCAGTGTGAAGTTCAGGCTGGCCTCCATGGTAAAATTCAATAGACGAGCTACTGTAGCTTGATTCATGCCGAAGCTGAAAAAAAGTGCTGAAATGCACAGTGCACCAGTTTCCTGCTTAACACTCTTGAATGTACGAACTTTCTCTAAAGTACGACTTCCGTTGGATATTTTGTTCCCTCATGCTCAAGTGTAAATGTTAAAGGAATACTGGACAAAAAGTTTGACCATTACATGTGTGAAATCCCTGCACCTTGTAGGTTTATGATCTGCTGTGACCGCTGTGAGGAATGGTTTCACGGGGACTGTGTGGGCATCACTGAGGCTCGAGGGCGTCTGATGGAGAGAAATGGGGAAGACTACGTCTGCCCCAACTGCACAGCTAAGAAAAACCAGGTGGTCAGGCCTGCCACATCTTTCCTTTCCGCCAACACGGAAGTTGGGAAGCCCAAACCTGACGCTGCTTTTGCAGGCAGTGCTGCTGCTGCTGCTGCTTCTTCTGCAGTCACTCCTACAACTACTGAGAAGACAAACACAAGCGGAGCAGAGTCTGTTTTGTCAGCCGTTCAGGTCGTGGCAGGTGCTTTGACGTCATTGGGACCTGAAGAAAAGGGCTCCGCGGACATGGGCATCAAAGGCAGGATCGAGAAAGCTACCAATCCAACTGGGAAAAAGAAGATCAAGATCTTTCAGCCGGTAGGTCTTAGCAACTGGTATGAAACACTTTCCATTCATTTAACAGTTGTTGTCTCACGCGGCATTTTACAGCTGTTAAATATTGCTGCAGCTGCTGAAAAAATTTACACGGTTGTTGTGCTTAAAGTCTGTTCAGAATATGGATAAGAAAGCAACAATTGGTGGATCTATATTTGTTTTATACATAAAACACTTTTAGAGATAACCTTCTATTAGTGAGCCGCATTTCACATTCGGATAGTCCAAGACTGTTCACTTAAGAGGGTGGGCAATTTCACACTTTCATTTGGGTCAGGTGGTGTTCATATTCACTTTTGAGATCAGGTCAAACCACCTGGAAAATGTCACAATTACAAAAGCTGCTCGTTTGGTGGCGCTGTCACCCGAAACAAGACCAGAAATGAAGTGAAGAAAAAACAGGGCTCATTGATTGGTCCGGACCAAAAGTGGAAGTTCCGCTGTTTTCGCTTGTGGTGGCTAGGCTAATTAGCTCGTGACTAATGGTTAGCGACTAAAAACTGCGATAAATAGTCTCCAGCCCAGATTTGAATGAGCGCCTTTCTCACTACTTCTTCCTCACGACTCCATATCTGCAGGCTAGAGATTTTCCAACTTTTTCTTTCTGCGTCTGCTTCTTCTGATTCACGCGGTTAGCTTTGTTTACTACCCAGAATGCATTGCACATTACGTCCCACCAGTTAAGAGAGCTTTTTTTAAAGAAGCGGGACCTGGCATTTCACCTGGACCAGAGATAGTTTAACTCTGGTTCAGAGTTGGTGGGCACGTTCCTGTAGCCCAAAGGAAGCAGTTATTCCCTGAATAGAACTCTGCTCCGGATCAAACAGGGCAATGTGAACACACCCTGAAAACATTTTTTTCAACAAAATATAATCAATATTGTAATTTGTGTGCAAAATGACCAGTAGATTTGGAATCATTATGTCAAACTTAATACCACAGATGGGTGGTGGCAGGTGAATGGAAAGTATCTTGTTTTACTTGTGTGCAAAGAGCTTTTCCTGTAGCTGCTTCACAATAAAAGCCTCTGGCCAGTGTTGCTTTTAGAAAATGTTTGTCAAAGAAGCCAATTTGTTTCATCATTGATCACTGTGTGATTTTTGAAGTTGTAGTCAGTACTTGGCACATGCTGGCAAAGTATACATGTGTATGTAATAAATTAGTAGCCCGTGCTACGTAGGCATTTTTTAAAAATTGTGCTCTTTAAATGTTTTGAAGATATTTCCTAATAAATGTTCAGTGTTTGAGGAACTGAAACTCTTTAAGGTGAAACAAATTGATACAATCCCGGGCAAAAGATGGTTGATCCTAAACGCTTCACCAGTGAAGTTGTGCAGATTTTTCAATGACAGGAACAGTGAAGTCAGTGGAACATTGTGAATCGGGGCAGTGCTGCAGCAGTGTGCAAAATGACGGTGATAAGCAGTAGCTGTTAATGTTATTTTGTACCAACTTGAAGCAGGCAGTGCAGCAGCCAGCTGAGCCTAAAGCAGACCTGAAGGCTGCAGCGACGGTGGAAAAGAAGGCAGCGTCTTCGTCAGACCAGAGAGCGGCAGCAGACGCGGAGGAGAAGATCGCCTCCAACGTGGAGGTGAAAACCACGCCAGGGGAAGTCGCCGAGGAGGAGTCCTCTCTTCCCAAATGTATCGGCCCCGGCTGCAACAACAGCGCCCAGCCCGACTCGGTGTACTGCGGAAACGACTGCATCTTGAGACATGCTGCTGCAGCCATGAAGTCCATCACTGACGTCAAAGAGCCTCAGCAGAAGACCACCGCACAGAAAAACAAGTCCACACAGCAGGTAACATGGACGCCTGAAATGATTTCATAACACGACTGACCTCTTTCACCCAATGGGAAAACTTGTACAATGTCGCTCACACAGAACCTTTTTGTTTTAGTGTTGCAATCGTAAAAGCATCTGTGTAGAAATCAGTGTTTTCCCGCTCTTATCCTTGAAAGTCTCGTCTTTCCATAGCTTGTAGCGGGGGGGGGGTTACTGGCTCATGATTTTAAGGGGTGTAATATTTTGTCTTTAAAACGTATTTAATTGTCAAAGTGTAAGCAGCTGGAGAAAAAAAATCGAGTGTCAGACAAAAGAGAAAGGTGTTCTAAGAGAGTTGCACAGAATGTCTTCATAGAGGCAATGAACAAAATTAGACCTGAATTCATCTTTTGTGGTGGAAAAACTGGTGAATCAAAGTTTGAAACTGCAAGCTGAAGTGAGACCACACCACCCAACACCCGGAGACGGTGTGTAAACACGGTTTATCCTCGGAGAAACGGAACTTGTAGTTACAGAATATAGCAAAGAAACTGTATTTCATCAGTGCAATACAGCCTCCCACTAACCTGCAGTCACAAATAACATGCTGCCGTCTTTATTGCGGACGTCTCTCGCTGAGAACCTCAATGTTTTTTGGGGTTTTTTTTCCATTGAATGACTCATTGTACCAGATTTTGAAATGACAGAGCATCAAAAATGTTGTCAATGGTATAAAAAAGCCTAAACTATTTTTGTTTTGATTCCTTGTGTTAATTCCTATTTGTGTTTCCAAAGACCCCTCCATGTCCTTTTCATTGCCCACCACAGTAGACAAACCAAACATAGAGTCGACGTGAGGCACTTTGTGAGTCAGAGGCCATGTTTACACGTACCCAAGTTATTCCAAAAACGGAAATTTCCTCTTCTACGTTTACCAAAAATCTTCATTGACACAACTGGCATATACAACAAGAGCAGAACTACTATGAGCATGCCAAACCTGTAGGGGGCAGTGTAACGGGAAGCCTTGATAGCCCATCGGTCTCCTGGAAAAAAAAGTCACGATTTGGATTTAAATATCCACCTTCCCCCGGAAGATTCGAACAGAGCCAGCGATTTTTATTTTTTTATTTTTATTTATTTATTTCTTTTTTTTTAAATCTCCACTGTGGCTTGAGTTTTCAGGAATTCTCCTTTTGGTGGTGAGTTGTAAATGCACAGCTCAAACACAGAAATATCAGTTTTTTTTTAAAATATTTTTTGAAGTTTTAGCCAGGCATTAAAATAAAAATGTCAAAGATAACGGAATGAAAATTGTTCAACAAATTTTCAGAAAGCTTCATAGAGCCAATATAGAGGAACTAAAGAGCTTCCACACCCCAGGCCTAAACATTTGAATATTAATGAATTACAACACAGTTTTGGATGGATATTATATATTGTCTGTGATATTTCATCGTTGAGGGCAGTGATTGTCATTGGGCTGAAAAACCACCTGGTTAACACCTGCTACTACTTAAAGTAGTATTTTAAATGAGTTTGCTTGCTGTTAACACTTGTAAACATCCCTCGACATAGAATACTGTTGGAGGTATTGATTTGTGGACCAAACAGTTGTCAAACATGGACACTTGAAGCCACTGAACTCCCTTATTTTGCCTCTTCTTTCCTCAGAGGAGTGATGCTGGTGGCAAGAGAGCACAGAAGACGGCCCGGGAGGAGTCGGACAGCGAGGAAGACCAGAGTCCCGATCCAGACGAGGACGACGAAGACGAGCACGCCGTGGAACACCCGCCCCCGCCGGCCACTGCATCCTGGTCCAGCGACCATAATTACATTGCAGTAACACCAGAAAAGACTACACCCATATCATCAACCGTGTTAAACAAAAAGTGTATGTATCTCTTTGAAGGTTTTGAGCGGTTCCTACCACAGTGCTGCTCTTCTGCTTATAAATGTAGTTGCTGTCGCGCTAACACTTTTGGGGGGAAAAAACTTGATGAACTTGTGTGTACAATAGTTTGTTCACATCTGCAAAGGTTTGGGAAAATTGCAGAAAGTGAGTTAATGAATTCCTGGCAGCTGGAGAGCAGGTAAGTTTGGTAAGTATTGAGCGGATTGTGGATATTGATGTTGAGGCTCCATCGACGAGACACAAGATCATTTCATTTGTACTTCATGTGGTTCAAGGAAGGAAGACGTTTTTATAAGGATCATCTCTGCTTCTTTAAAGTTGGAGACTATTCTGGCAGTGGGTTATAAGGTGTACGATTTTCTAGAGGTCAGCAGATGACTGAAATGAGCAGTTTCTCAATCTGGATCTGCAGTTTGGAGTCAAAGTCTTTTTGAATCCAGAAAGTTTAAATGCAGTACTCTTGAAAAAAAAGTCATGCTGAAGATCAAAAATCGAACTAAATTGAAAGCTCAGATGTGGACAGATCTGAATGGAATGGGCTTGTGTGTGTGTGTGCGCGTGTGTTTGGGGTAAAATGACCAGCTTTGTTTGCTTGTACGAGTTTCTCAACTTCCCGGGTTCATCACCTCAGCTGTTGGTGACAGAAAAGATCCCGCCCTCCCTTTCAACAGCAGGTAGGTGGCTTGAGTCTTGATGTCCATGAGGGTGATGGACATGGATCATTGCTGTTCATTTTAAAATACCCTTCATTTTATCGCTGTCAAGCTGTTTTTGACTGACTGAATATGATTCATCACTTACACGAAACTGGCTTTTTTTTAAATAAAAGGTGATAAACAGATTTTTGGATGGCTCAATTGATTGTCAGCAGTGTTGGCTTGCTGTAGGACATCCTTACCAGTTCACCGCGACATACAGAATCAGTTGTGCACATGTACCAGGACACGTGGCGACCTCCGGGATTGTGAGAAGCACCTTCTGCTGTGAAGACCTGAATGCAGCAGACGTCCGGAGGGCCACCGCTGAAAAAAGAAGCTGAAGAACTGAACTCGGAGACGGTGACCATTGAGAAGAGGATCCAGTTTCAGATTCTTCCGCTACACATTTGGCACCTGATGAGATTGGGAACAGGGATTAGTGGAATTAGGTTTAAATAGACGATTTAATGTCTTAGAGCTCTAATTTTGATAAAGGGCTAATAGAAAAACCTCCAGATGTTCTCTGATACGCAGGTCGTTAAATAGGTAAATCCTTGTTATCTTAAAAGTCTTAACTCCTGGTCGTTTCGGTCTTTGGTTGTGATATTTTGATGCTTGGGACTTGGACTTTTTTTTTTTTTAAAGATCATTTTGATTGCTTTTGCTGCATCAATATTGCTTTCCACAAATGCGTGGTATAGCCCTTTAGTGGAGTTAATGTAACCATAACAATGAAGCTTCCAGCATTTACAGGTGATGATTTTGAAGAACTTTGCCCTGAGTTGTGTAAAGAGAGTTGTACTTGATTTTACTGTGGCTGTTGGAAGTCTGTCAGATGTCAGTCGAGAATCTTCCTGTATAATTCAAATTACATGAATGAGACCTTTTTGCTCTTTGAGGTCAGAGGTCATCCCATTCGTGAGTGTCCCTGTATCTTGCTTATAAATACAAATACTCTAAATTATATGTAAATGCATAGTGCTAAATTGTAATTACTTGCAGGTCAGATATATTTTCGGCCTCTTCTGCTCCAGCTGTGTCTTTTTATTCTTGTTTGTGATGCATAGGGGTTGTGGCATTAAGGCGGCTTCTTCAGGTGTGATGTCTCACATTCAGATGAAATGGACACATTGCGTATTTGTTTTCTTCCCTCAGGTTATTAATACTAATGGGTTCACTGTAGGTGTTTCCACAATGTGGCTTGTGACCGAGTAGATACGAGTATGCAAAAGAGACGACCTGTCCTACAGGGTGGTTCTTGGTTCCTCTGGAGAGCGAGAAGTGACTCCTCAAAGAACCAGGATGACGCGCACGATATATCTGCCGTCATGGATACATATGAAGAAGGAACATTTTCCATTTGTTGTGAACTTTGTGTTTATTGTAGAGTGCATACATATGACCGTCACTGTTTTGGTTTTGATATTCATTTTAGTTTCATCCGCAGGTCATTCGTGCTACTTTTCCCTCAGGAATGTGGGTTGTGATATGTGGCTGCTATTTTAAGTGACATTATTGATTATGTCTAATTCAGCAAAATAATATCAACCCATATTTCATTGCTGATACTGGAAAAGCTGACATTTCCCTAAATGTAGGCCCTTGTTTGTGATTTGCAGCATCTCCCAGAGAAGAGAAGCCAAGCGAGAAGGAGAAGGACCCAACCCCACCTCCTGGAAGGCCCTCCTTAAGATCTTCATCACAGGCCAAAGGAAACAAGAAGCCCCCACCTGTGAAGCCAGCCAAGATTTCTCCAAAGGGCAAGAAGCCTCCCCCTCAAGCTGCCCCTTCTAAGACATCCCCCAAAAAACCTGCTTCAGCTTCAACTACAAATGCAGTGAAGTCTAAAAAATCAGCCTCAGCACCCTCCCACACCTCATCTCCCTTCCCTTCTGGCCCCATCCACGCGACAGGAGCACTCCGAGTCCAGAAGTCCAACTTCACCATTCCTAAGAAGCAGCCCCAACCAAAAGAATCAAGTGGCAATAGTCAGTCCAGTTCATCATCTCGAGTACCGCCGTCTCCAGTGTCCTCGGCTCCTCCCATCCACTCCTCTTCCTCTAGACCTCCACATCCAGCAGTTTCAGCACCTCATGTTCCCCCCATGCCACCTCCACACAACAAACAGATGAGGACAAACATTCGCCGCTCACTCACAGACATCCTCTACAAAAGGTAAGCATCTCACAAAGCACACCTTACAATATATTGGCATTTTCTTTCGATACTTTGAAATTGAATATCAGCTGAACATCTTTATAAATACTTTTTTTTTTTCCTTTCCCAAGGGTGAGTGACAGTGATGATCTGAAAATGACAGAGAATGAGGTGGCAAAGCTGGCGTTCGCCATTGAGAAGGAGATGTTTAACCTCTGCCTCAGCACAGACAGCAAGTACAAGAACAAATACAGATCCCTCATGTTCAACCTGAAGGATCCCAAAAACAAAGTGAGTTGATACAGATGTGCAAGCACAAATAATAGCAGTTATGTGTTGGGATGTTAATAGATTTTCCCTTGTGTTTCTGTATAGGGCTTGTTCTACAGGGTTATAGGTGGGGAGGTTAGTCCCTTCAGACTAGTGAGACTAAGCGCTGAGGAGTTGCTTTCCAAAGAGATCTCAGAGTGGAAAAAACCTGAAGCCACTGAGGTGAAGTTTGCTCCTTCTTAAATTGCACATTTTTGTGGAGTGATGACTGAAACTTTGGGATCTTCTGCATGGCAGCTGTTGACATCCTCTTTATGTGCAGATGCAGTCTCCTGGCACCAGGGTCCATTCAGGACAGTCAAAAATGGGCAACAGGCACGATTCCAGCTCCCACAGTGTCGATGCAGACGATGCTCCACCGACTTCTGATGCTGATGTATGTATCACTGGCACTACTTCATCTTCCCACTTGGCTTCTGCTGCCGTAAGTTGTGGCAAGCTGCTTCTCTTAACTTTCTTATCTTTCTTTTCAATTTGCATGGAGCTCTAATTTTAGTAATGTTGCTGACCTGCAAACTTACCTGTCCTTTACACTTCCTTTCTTTCTTAAACTTTAGTCAAGGGTTGTGGTTGTTCCACTGCTGATTATCTATTCGTATTAGCTAATGTGTATAATGTCACTTTTTTTTTTTTTTTTGTTCACAGGACCAGGATGACTCTGGCGCCACACCTTCAGTTCAGTCCTCCACCGAGCCAAAGAGTGGGAACAGCATGCCAGACATTTTCAGCAGCATGCTCAAAGACACCACTTCTGAACACAAAGCTCATTTATTTGACCTTAACTGTAAAATATGCACAGGTAAGCAAGATGCTGGCATGAAGTGTCTGACCCAGAACCTTTCTTGGGGAATTGAATCTCTTGTTGTCTCTTTTGTTTAACTGTTGTATTAATGTTTATCTTACACTTTAGGCCAGAAACTGGAAGAAGAACCTGCAGCTAAGAAAGCCAGATTTGCTAAAAAACCTGAATCCAAGCCTTCGGGACAAGATTCACTTTCATCCAGGTCAGGGGACGTTTCTCCCATCACCCATTCACAAGCTTCAGCAGCATACCAGCACCCAGAGCCATCAGCACACCTGGCTTCAGCCTCAGCATCCTACCAGTCCAATGTGGAGCCAGCTGTTGCTGAATCACAGCCACAGCTTTATCGGGAGGACCTCAACATGATGATTCCTCCGGCTCAGGCCCCTGCTCCTGTCGCCCCCGCTGTCTCCTCTGTCACCATCACTCGCAGAGATCCCCGCATGGCCAGGCACAGCTCCGCTGTGACTGTCAGCTTCACTGCCCCAGAAAAACCCACCAGCACTGCAGCTGAGACGCCTCCAGCTCCAGTTACATCTTCACTTGAGGTGGTACCAAAAGGCCCCTTGCCATTGCCCCCAGCTCCCCCACCCCCAGCGGCCACAGCCAAACTATCAAAATCAAGGTGCCTATTCTCCTTCTTGTTAGACCTTCCTAATAGTTGTTGTAAACTTGCACTTTTCTCTGGTTTTTCTTGCTTGTTTAACCAGAGTGAAAATCTATCAGATATCAGTTATTGCATGGTTGAAAAAAAAAACACTGTGGGGTTCATTCATGCTTTGGTTTTGACAGAAATCTACTGCACATGAGTAAATTGTGCATTGATTGTTACAATTTAGTGTCAGTGCATGTCTAAAAGAAAAATAATTGTGTTTTTCTTAGTACATCTGAGCCTCCTCCTGAGGGGGAAACTGCAATCTTCCTCCATGGTCAAGAGAAAATCTGGAAAGGTTTCATCAACATGCCGTTAGTCGCAAAGTTTGTGACTAAGGCGTACCTCGTCTCCGGATCCTTTGAATACCTGAAAAAGGTAGCTTATGCCTACACATCCAGAGTTTCTTTTTCATTTGTTACTCCATCTTTAGAATTTCTAGTTTGAAGTTCATCTGTAGACTTTGTCAGTAGTGAAACAAATACATGATTTGATGTCTTCCTCATGCTGTACAGGACTTACCAACCACGATTCAAGTCGCAGGTAGGATACCTCCGAACACAGTGTGGGACTACGTTGGGAAGCTAAAAACATCTCTTTCCAAGGTTCGTTCTCGCAAATGTGACTGGATGTTTTACATTTAAATGCCATATATGTTGCTTAAATACATTTTTCCCTCCATCTCGCAGGAGCTGTGTTTGATCCGTTTCCACCCAGCAACAGAGGAAGAGGAGGTGGCATATGTCTCTCTTTTTTCATACTTTAGCAGCATGAAGCGATTTGGTGTTGTGGAAAAAAACAACCGCCGTATCAAAGACCTCTATCTCATTCCACTGGGCTCAAAGGACCCTTTACCCTCCAAATTATTACCATTTGATGGGCCAGGTAAGGATTTAGAGGATTACACAAAAGCAAATTGTTACTTTAGTGGTATTTGGTTTGTGTCTGTCTCTTCACTTGGGGTAAGTATGATTATCATGAGGTTATTATCGAGTTGAACTGTAGAGGGCGCTGGCGCCCCTTGTTGTGACTTTGTGCATGTAACAGCTCCTTTGTTCTGTGTTATGTATCTGACTTGTATCACACATTTCTAATAAAGAAAGTTTGATTAGGGGGTTGGTGCCATTTCAGTCTGGTCTCAGCCTGTTGTTTCTCTAGATTTGACCAATATAAACATTGAAAGCATTTTTAATCAGTACATCTCTCTGAATGAAGTTGTCAATCACTGAGTTGCTGTTCATGTAGGACCTTATTGCACCACTGAAGCATAAACCAATGTTCCGACATCTATCCTCACACCTGAGGTGTCAAGGATGGCTCTGTAGCCAACGATTTACAGCCCCACATGACCACTGCAGCTGTGGAAGGGTCAAAGGCTGTCTATCTCTCAGGATTGCAAATACCACGAGATGTCTGCCTCAGAAGATTCTTACTTTTATGTCAGGGCAGGATGATCATGAGATCACACATTTGTTGTCCATCTTCGATGCACTGTTTCTCTCAGTTGATGTTTTGAAGTGGCTTCATTAGAATTTGTCTATTATAAAAACAAAAACAAGCCTATGGGTAATAAACCGTAGCAAATTTAACAACAGCATATTTATTACTTTTAAAGGAACCATGGACACTTGATGCACTGTCATTGTACTGTTGAATTAAGTAATCTTGAGATAACTGGCTTGATAGGTGAAATGGCAGCAACATTTTAGATGATCCCCATTTACCTGTATTCTGTGTCCTCTGTTCACAACTCTGCGCTTTCTTATGAAAAAGTGGTTTGTATTTTTATTCATTCTCAATATTTTTACTTCTTTTTCTATTTACAGGACTCGAACCAGCTCGTCCGAACCTCCTCCTGGGGCTGCTGATCTGCCAGAAGGACAGAAAGCGTTCAGGTCCTCCCATAGAAACGGAGGACAAACGGTCCAGGATTCAGACAACAGATGCAGATGAGACTGGTCTTCCAAAAGTTCCTCTCTCACTCAAAGCAGAAAGAAGCTCAAGGCAGAGTCTTGAAATCCCCTTCAGTACGACTCCTCCAGGGTCACCTGCACCCAGCTCCTCTGAGATTTCTAGCAGCACTGTCGGCACCGCCTCAGTTCTTTCCCTATTGTCCTCTATCAAAGCTCCAGTCTCATCCGCTACCACAGGCAAGGACTCCCCAACCTCTTCCAGCTCCATGGCCTCCTCTGCAGCCAATGCCAGTCCTCTTCAGACCATTCTCAAGACGCTTTTTTGGAAGAAAAACTCTGATGCTTCAAACTCTCCGTCCGATCAAGGTGCAGAACAATCTCCTTCTACCTCTACATTGTTAGATCCCATTGTGAGACAGTTTGCACAGATTTCTAAAGAGACATCAGTGGAAGAAGATGAAGATGATAGACCATATGACCCAGAAGAGGAATATGATCCTGGCCGGGGTTATAATGAGCCTAAGAGGTCTACTGAAACGGTAACCAAAGCTGCGGTTTCTCAGCCACTTGAGGTTGGAGCAAGTGAAGCAGATGATGTGGCATACGACCCAGAAGATGACTCTATATTTGAAGAGGTCAAAATGATAGTTCCAAGTCAAGTTAAGACGGCACCTCAATCTATAAGTGATCCACAAAAAATTCTGGAGAGCCTTAAACAGATTGGTAACCAAACCTCTCAGAAACCAGGAGAGCATCAAGTCTCATCCACCCAACCCACTAAATCACTTTTGTCGAACACTCAGCTACTACAGCTTGGCAAAAAGGCCGAAGAATTAGTTAAATCCTCATCAGTTGCTCCCATAATCAGCCAACGGAGAGATCCCAGACAGACCAGGGATCCCCGCCAGGCTGATGACAGCAGGAAGTCATCTGAGGAAAAAGATGAGCCATCTGCTTCGTCAACAGAACCTGTTTCTCTGTCGCAGCCTGTGGTAGAAGAGCCCAAGCTGCCTGACACAGCTGAAGTTGCAGAGGTGTCAAAGGACATGGAGACATCACTGACTAAAGAGGAAAAGAAAAGTGAGACGTCACTCTTCCTCGACTCGGACAAGACAGAGGTCTCTATTCCTTTATTAGGAGAGGAGGTAGATCCTGATATGGAAGTCAACTATATGGATGAACAAGAAGTTAAAGCTGAGAAAGACGAGCCAGTTGAAGCTGAAACAGAGCTGGACAAGTACAGTATTTGGCCTAATGCTGCCAGTATTTTAAAAGTTGCTGAAGACTCTGAGTATCGTGAGAACAGCCAAAATACACCAGTTAAAAGCTATTTTAATGAACCCACAAGTACTCCCACAGTAACGTCCACAATCCCAGTACTCGCTCAGAGCACGATAGCCGACACCCATTCACATCACATGACACATCAAATGGCAGGGTCAGGCTTTGACAACGAGTACAGGCCCTCAGTTGACATTCCTTCACAATCCAACTTCCCTCCTTCCCATTCCATGCAGGGACAAAACCTGATAATGAGGCCTCCACTAACATCTATGTTGCCACGCATGCAGGCTCTTCCCCCAATATCAGCCCCTGTTTCAATGCAGGGTCCTCCCCCACCCATGCGCGTCCCTCTCCCTGGACACGGTCGTCCTCCCATGCATGGTGATGGCAGTCAGCAGTATGGCGCACTTCCTTCTTCATACACTTCTTATCAGAATCAGTGGCCAGGAGCTCAACCACAGCTGCAGCAGCAGCAGCTTCCTGGACCGTCGCCTCAGAATATTGTGCCACCCAGAGGACCACCCCCATTCTCTCCCATGGCTCAAAGAGGCCCACCTCCTCAAATGTTTGAACCTTCCATTCCCCCACAGCACATTGGACAACAAGGGCCACACCCAGGCCTTCCCCTACCTCCTAGTCTGGCTGGACAGGCCAATTTACCTCCTCCAAGATTCAGTAATCCCCTCCCACCTTTTAATTTCCCTGCTAACAGAGGCCCTCCACCATCTTTTACAGCACTACCACCTGGTCATTTTGATAATAAGCTTCCCCCTCCAACCCTCTTCCCTGGTTCCAGAGGTCCCCCTCCATCTATCTATGGTGACCATGGGACTCGGCCTCCGATGGTTGACCAACCTCGAGGACCTGCAGACCAATATAGCAAAGATTCCCCTAATATCTCCTTGCAGATGAATGTGGATCAGAACCCCAACACTCCCCATATCTTCAAAGACGGTCAGGGCAATCCCCAAGGTCAACTCTATCGGGTTCCTCTACCTAACCAGTATGAGGAAAGAAGAGGTCCACCCCATAATCAGTATGGGGGCTCCAGATTGTCATCCTCACCTCCCCACCGAGGATTGTATGAAGAGCACCGAGGTCTTGTGCCTCAGGAAAATAGACCTCTGTCTTCTCAACCCTTCAGAGGATCTGAGGTGTATCGCTTTGACAGACACTCTGATGAGAATAGACCAGTCCGTCACAGTGGGCCACTGTTGCCAACCCCGACAGATTCCCTACTTGGTCCCCCGAGTCGCATCGGTACCCATAGCTCAGACCTGCACAGGGAAGACCGCTGGCATCGCCACTCTCCTGAAATGAGGAGGAGGAGTAGCTCTACCCGTGAGGACTCTGAACCTCGCAGTGGAGAGCGTTTCAGCCGCTTTGAAGTTGGAAACCGAGAATCTGGTCCAGGTTCCTTGCAAACCTCTGAAGAGAGACAGAGGGATGTATCAGAGGACCGCCACAGAGAAAAAGAGAGGGAAGCTCCTCACGGAGGGAGGCCCTCGTGGGACAGGGGGCAGGGAACACGCTGGAGCCGAGAGCGAGAGTGGGACAGAGGCAGAGAACGTGAAAGGGAGCGGGATCAGGAGCGGAGTCGAGAGAGAGACCGCAGCCGGGGTCGGGATAATGAGCGGCGCAGGGAGGG
>OMNM01000115.1:2065-29692 GCA_900302745.1 Parablennius parvicornis
GCGTAAGTGCTGTTACCACACTTATCAGTTTTTTAATCATTGCATATCACACACACATGCACACGCACTTGCGTGCGCGCACACACACACACGCACACACACACTCACACACACACACACACACACACACACATAGGTGCACGCACACACACGCACACTGACACACACACACACACACAGACATCTCAGTACAAACAGAAGGGAATGTGGCTCAGCTCGTAGTGTATTCAAGAAGAAAATATACATGTTGACATACTAAAGAACACACGCACACACACACACACACACACACACACACACACACACACACACACAAGCTCACAAACCCACACACACCCACCCAAACAACTAGTGGTTACACATTTGCACTGTGATGTGTATGCTAATTTATGGGATGCCCAGCTTAAGGCAGCTCTGTGGTTGGAGAGCATCCCCCCATGAAATCTTATCTATATTCACAGCCGTAATCATGAAGCATGGTTTTACTTAGGGACGCACCAATACCACTTTTTTAAGCATGAATACAAGTTCAAGTACTTGACCTTTAGCTATTCGCTGATACCAAGTACTGACAGGAGTACTTGTTAAATTCCATTAAGCCTAATTTCTATTATAAAAACACAAATGATATGTGAAGGCTATGTGTTGCTGTAAACCCCCTGTGCACAACCTCGATGCTACGCAGACCTTCAACAGCCTTACAGCTCAGAGTACACAGTGTGTAGCGTCAATCTATGTACTGTTATGTGCGTACTGCAGACTGTAACTACAAACAGACTGTACAAACTAGCTTTGGCTTCAGTTTGATATTTTTTAGTCTGCCTTACTTTTGTGATTCTCATTAAAATAAAGAATCTCCAAACCGCGGACATCTGCTCATATTCTGTTGTGCACTGGTGATGTTGCTGAGTCATGACATCACACAGTAATCGCCGGGCTGTATCAGGGCTTGGTTTTTCAGTATGAGTACTCTGTGTAGCTTTGGACTCAATACTAGTATCGGTACATCCCTAATTTTACTGGGTTTACGCCGTCGTGGGACATGTTATTTTTTTACCCTACTGGTGATGTGTTGTTGAAAAAATATTCCTGGTGACAGGAACATGGAGGTAATTTTAATAGTTGTACAAACCCACAAAAAAATAAATCTAATCTACATATATCAAATTTCTGCAAGGTATTCCATTACAAAAACTCTTTTATGTCTGTATTGTTTTTGGCTTTTATGTTGAATTTTGGAATTCCTCTTCGGCTAGATGATGCTCCAATTTCATACTGTGACAACTTGTCAAAAAATGAGGTAGATGGGTTAGGGTAGAAGAAAAGGACAAAACATCACTGTTTTTTTTTTTTTTTGCTTTGAATGGAGTCCAAATTATTTTCACAGTGATGTTATTTGCAGATGAACTTCACAACACTTTTTTTCTGTGTTGTAGCAACAGCCAATCATGAAACAAGCATGTTTTATTAATTAAAAAAAACAACTACAAACTGAGATTGTGCAATTGTGTTTAAATAGCATATGTCTGAATGTACACGACCTGTGGTGAGGCAAGAAGAGCAGACATCGGAGTAGGGATATTCACACATGTAAACAGCACTATATAGAGTGTGGTGTGAGAACAAAAGTGAAAAAAAAAAAATCAATATCTCCGCTGCTGTATTTGACTGAGGAGCTGAGGGAAAGAGACAGACACACGGAGAAAGGACATGGAAGAGAGAGACAAGACACATTGATCTAAAGGGGATTGAATCCTTACATCACTGTGAGAAGCACTCTTCAGCCTCCCCTGGAAAGAGAGCATGTGGTTAATACTTCAAGCCGTGGCCAATCCCTGCTGTCTGACTTCACTCTCATGAGTGAGATGAGAGCACGCAATCAAAAAGCATTTGCTGTTTTGCAACGTGTTGATAAGATTTGAGGACACGTATCACTGTCAAACATGTCTATTTTTTTTTTTTTGTAGATTTGTATTGTGTTTTTAAAATAAACTAAACAAAACAAACACAACAGAAAAACAAAACAATAATGTCTGCGCCTCCCAAAAAAACCCAGAAAAATTGTTGCAATCACTGGTTGGTGAAGTGGAATAGTAACGTAATGACAGGAGTAAATGGATGTGACAAAAACATCTTATAAATCTTAGAAACGCAGGTGACATGTTTGCATTGGCTGAATTGAGCTCAAGTCTATTTTGTTGGTCATCACATATACTTTAGGATAGACTGCAGAGATTGTGCTACTATGCGGTCTTATATAATATATTATCTGATACACTTATGAATGAGGCTTTACAGTTGCTGGTAGTCACATATTTCCTGTTTCCACTTTTTAAGCCATGAATGCTCCAGAATGAATGCTTAGCTAACGGACATGAGATCATTGCTCTTTTGAGAAACAAAATAAAGCTTTTTTTTTTCTCCTTTAAATTGCTAACTTTTCCTCCTGAAGCAGATCTCTGCTGTGAGAAATGCATAATTCACAACATTAAAGCTCTATGTGATAACTTCTGTTTAAGACCACTGTGGAAGCTTTGTTTACAGATACTCAATAAATTAAATGGCTATGCCATACTTTATTGACTTGAATAGCTTATTAACAACAATATATAGGATAGAGTTAATTACAGCAGTATATTACAGCAAATACAAGATTTTTAGGTCAAATTTAACCACAAAGAAGCCATACCATAGAGCTTTAAGACATTGAGTGAATTTTCACACTTGACAATGAGTACGCCCTGTTTGGCCAGCATCAACCCAAACAAACAAAGTCTTGCAAGGAAAACACACTCTCTGTATCAGGACTACTGATGAAACCACCACTACAATAAATGCTCATAGGTATAATAACAACAGGACATGAAACCAAACCGGGACAGACCAACATGACAGGTCTGCAGAGACATACAGTGTTGTACAATATACTGAGAGAGGACTGCAGTGTTGAAATAAATCAGATGCAAGCAACAAACCCACAGTAGGAGGTGGGAGGACACAGTTCAAACAGGTAGGAGAGGCAGCACGGGTAGGGAGAGTTAGGGGAGAGGACCGGAGGAGCAGAGAAGGGGCTGCAAGTGAGTCAGGACACCGGATACCAAGCCACCGGGGGGGATCGGAGTCACCCCACAGAGTCCCAGTTAAAAGGACACGATGCATGAGTCGACAAGGCAACACCAGGGCGCAAAAAAAAAGAGGAGTACCACTTCCCGTTAGAGGAGAGTGTTCAGGAAGAAGAGACAGCAGAAAAAAGGGGGGCACTGATTGGTGGAGATTGCTAAAAGGAGGTGGGACCTATCCAAACAAGTTAGGAATGCACCATGCTTCTGTCTTCTCAAATGAGAAGAGAAGAGAAGAGAAGAGAAGAGAAGAGAAGAGAAGAGAAGAGAAGAGAAGAGAAGAGAAGAGAAGAGAAGAGAAGAGAAGAGAAGAGAAGAGAAGAGAAGAGAAGAGAAGAGAAGAGGGGACAGGTGAGAGAATCGAGGCAGACTGAGATGAGGGGTCAGAAACGGGGGAAGGTCGCAGCCACATATAGCAGAAAATCGACCACTGTGGACTGACAGACAGACAGACACGTAGGAGTGCTGTACTTACAATCATCTGTGGAGGGAGAGCGGTGGGAGCAGGATGTAATAGTAATCACAACAACAACCAGAGAAAAGGGTCAGTCAAGCGGCAAAGAGCCCCACATCAATCAAAAACACAAGTTTGGGCCCCAGGGCTGCAGGGACGAGGACAAATTGATGCCTCTCGTGAGTCTGTTATGAGTACAGGCCAACGACTGGACGGGCAGCCACCAGTATACTGCTTCACTTTGATATATTACAAAGATAGAGATAATTGCATCTTTGGCAAAAAAAAAAAAAAAAAAAAAAAATCCAAACAGAGTTTTTATTTTGGTTTAAACAAACTCAAATGGACCAATATAGGTCAATATTGTGGCCAATAACCACAGATTATCACATCATTACAAGTGATATGAGGCTCTTTAGTCAATAACTAAACATAAATAACACATATATTAAAAGAAAAATACAAAACAAAAAACAAAAAGAAATAGAAACACGAGGCTGCTTTCCAAAATGTATTTTTTCATTTTCAAAGTGGGCCAGATCCTTTGGGCACAGAAAAACCTGCCACTTTGCTGTGAGTTACTCAGAAATCACGAATCTCTGTGAATAATAGCTGGCTGACATGGTGGAGAGCAGCCATGAGCTGGTGTTAGAATGATATGGTGCAATCCTTTTTTCTCAAGCCTTTTTTTTTTTCCTTCTTTAAGGGTTCCATCGTGATTGCTCGGATGAATGTAGGCACTGGGGGGGTGGGGACAATGCTGAATATTTTGTGTGTGGAGGTTGAAAAGAGGATTGAACGTCATGTAGATGTGACGTGTGATGCAAAAACAGTTTCATCTTTCTTTTTTTTACACAAGGGCTATTCTAATTCTCAATGCACACATATCCTTTTTCTTTTTTTTAATGTCTTTGATGTACAAGCACGTATTTGTGCGTCGCATGGTGTGCACATTTTTTCTGCTGTCTACTTTATCACAGGGGGTGACATGTGACATTTTATTCTTTCTTTGTAAAAATATCACTTATGGTAGTGATTTTCAAACACGTTCAGAATAATCCACGTTAAAAACTCCTTGTATGTGTCAAAGTCTTTTCGTTTGGATTTGTATGACTGTCCGCACTTCAATGCGTGTGTGTGTTCTCACCGTTTGGTCCGTGAGCGGCGGCAGAACAATGGTCTTCTCCATGGTGTTCATCACCAGCTTCCACAGCTCCTTTAACACACGCTTCAGCACAGTCTTCTCACAGATCTTAGCAAACAATGTCAGGCTGGCAGGAGGGGGAGACACCAGAGAGAAAAAAATGATTCATATTAAAATGTAGATGGAGGCAGACATGATCTCCAATGGGAATTTTTTTTTTTTAAAGAAAACAAGTACAAAGCGTGTTTGTTGCAGGAAATCGTCTAATCCCTCCTCATATTACTCGGATCTATTTATTATAAAGATTGTTAAATACCTCTGCCACATTATTTCAGGTATTGGTCTGAAGAATTTGCCCCCTGGTTTGCAATCAGGGTTTTGTTGATAATATTGAGAGGGACTGTCAAATCTTGGGATGTCTACTTTGATTATGGTTCCACTTTTGCAAAACATGCAAACAAATCCATCTCGGCTTTACTCAAATTTCACCAATCATTTTTTAAATATTGTCAGACACTGTCCAAGGCTTTATTATTATTATTATTATATGTTAACAAACATTCATTACAAATCCTTCAGTCTCTTGGAAGCTGTTTGGAATACAACAGCAGGACTTTCAACTGAAGGATAAAGACATACGGTACATCCAAGTGTAAAATTTCTTTACTGGCTGCCTGTTCCACGCTGCATGTTATTTGATAATAAAGTAGGTCAACCAGTTATGACTCAGTACACTGGCATTACAGTGTTAATTATATTATATATGGGAAAAAAATGCATGGAATACAAAACATACACAATCAAAACCTTTCACAATGTTTTCACAACTATTTTAAAATGTCAACAAAGTCATCAATTATCTACTAATTTTTATTAAAGGGCCTTCTTAAAATGTGTATTTGTGTGTTTTATGTTTTTGAACAGTACATAGGCCTTTCATTGGGACGTTAACACCGTGGGTACATGAGCTCCAATACAGAAAGTAAATTCGCATTTTGGACTTTACAGTTTCAACTATAAACTACAGCAGCACTTTTTGTGTTTTGTATGATCATAAAGCACTTTGTAGGACGAGCGGGAGTCGTTTTTGTTCCAATTATTTAATATCAAATAAAAAAGCAACAAATCATGAGTTTGGATGCAGCATTCCTCCAATGAGTAGATATTTTGATGAGGGTGGATTGCTCTTTCAACTATGCACCTGCTGAATTCATACTTACTGATCTCTACATCAGATCAATGTCTGTTAACTTGAAAGCAAAGGGAAATAAAAAGCTTTCACAAGTTTGGCTTGAAGTCGATACAATCACAAAATGCCTCCTGAATCGAAGAGTCCTGCAGAGAACCAATCTAACGGGCAGAACGACTCACTTGCTGTCCAGGAACTCCATGATTGGCTGCAGGACATTGTCGGCATCTTGGGCCACACTGCTGGCATTTCCCACATTCGAAGTTCCCTTCACCTGGGCCAAGATATCTCCCATCTGCTTCACATTCTCCTCAATATGAGGCTGGAAACTACCGAGGAGAAGGATGAGAGAGCTCTTTGGTTAAACGCTGAGGCGTATTTCATTAATAAAGCATTCTGTGCTCTGGATAGCAAATGTGTGACTGCACGCATGTTTGTGTGACTTTGTACCTGACAGCAAAGACCCTGCTGAGATCATCCATAACATTGTTGAGCTTAACCTGCAGGTCCTTCAGGATATCGCTCGCCTCCACACACAGCTGAAATACAAACATGAAAACACAGCTGCTGGTTAGATAATTTAGTGTGAAGCAGCGAGTGAAAACACTGGTGAGCCACAACATTATAACCACTAACAGGTGAAGTAAATATCGCCGATATTGTGGCACCTTTTTAGTGGATGGGAAAGGTTGTGCATCAATTGAATATTTTGTCCTCAGAATTTATGCAAGAGGTGCCGGAAAAATGTGTACGTGTATGTTTTGATTGAGTTAGAAAAACCAAACAAGTTCGGTCCTTCATTACAACTGAAGCCGCTAAATCTGACCTCCACTGCATGATCCTCTCTCACATCGAGTACTGCTTCACAACCTGGTTGTTTGCTAGTGTCACTGCTCTAAAGCCTATTGAACAGCTTGATTTAAAAAAAAAAAAAAAGCCATCAAGGTATTTCACAAAAAAACCACAGTCAGCACATCATTGTGCAATTTTAAAGAAATATCAACTTCTCAACTTTGAGAATTGACATTTTTTTTAAAGTGCCTATCTAATATACAAATCCATGCATGGGATGGCCCAAGGGCTGCTGGGAAAATGGGAATAGTATCTCTTCAGTTATCTGAGAAAGCTTCACCTTTGTCAGTTTTAAAAAAACAGTACAAGATTTGGGTTATCAACCAATAAACTTGTGATCATTAGGACAATCATGCACTTGTGGCCTACCTATGATAGACTGCTGAGTAAATACTTTAATATTTACACTTTATGGTAGGTTTTGAGGAGGAATTATTTTATCATCTTTGCTTCAACATATTGTTTTTATATGTTTTTATTGTTTTTTATATGTTTGGAAATTTGTATGGTTTTATTTGGGACAACAGATGGAAATTAGCATTGTGCTAATTCTGGCATACTTACAGTTACCTCATGAAGCTTGTACATTAATATGCACTGTCGTGTCCACATAAACAAATCAATGAAATAAATAAATGAAATAAGCAAAACTATAACAGAATCTGCCAAGAGTGGTTCAATGAAGCAAAAGTAGAATACCATGAAAAAAAAATTGTACAAAGTAAAATTGGTTAAATATAGAGGCTGAGGTTGGTTGTCACAGAATCACTTACATCTTTTCCACCCATGGCTTCAAACATCTTCTCCAACTGAACTCTCAGCTGCTGGATGTTGTTGATCAGGATGCAGGGCTGAGTCACAAGAAGATGAATAAACATCCAAAGCATGTTGGCTGTCTCAAGGACAATTGATCAGTCAGCTCCGTGGTTATCAAGTCTTTAACTTCTTACCACTTTCTCCATGGTGACATAGTTGGCAAACAACTTGGAGATGATATCAGCGTAGGATAGAAGTACATTGCTGATGGTCTGAGGATTGAACAGAATATCAACATAATCAAGGAGTTGTAATATTTCATTTTATTAAGCCAAAATTCATAACAAACAAACATATTCAAAGTAGCAATGGATCTACCTTTGCGAAGCGCTTCATATAGTGTCCTACTATCTGCGGATCCGGGCACTCTAACTTCCTGATGATCTCGAAGCTCTGGTTGAGCTGGGAGAACACGTCCACCACCGAACAGGAGAACAGAGCGTGTTCTGATGTGACCTGGAACTGCAGGGCAGAAAGAAATGTCCAGGTCAGATTTAGACTCATAACTCATTTATTGGAAGAGACGTGAGACATTTGTCAGCAGAGATAATGGAAGCTTGCGACGTGTGACCCTTTTCACAACTCAAGAGAAAGTGGCTGGACCATCAGATGCTATATTAAACTGGACCTTTGATATTTTTCGCTGCTGGCACAGACTCTCGGATCAGACAAGTTGACAGCCATCCAGTGACAGGCGGGAGCTCCTGTCTTTCTCCATGGCTGTCAGCTGGCACCTTATCCCTAATTGGCTCCAGGTGAGTGTGTGTATGTGCTACTCAAAGGGAGTCTGGATAATGAGGTGAGGACAGATTCCCTGCAGTCAAATCTGCAATTATTCCCAACGTTCTGCAGTACCAGAGTCATCAGTCTCTTTAAGCACATTGCACGTCTGATCCAGTTCTTTTCAAAACCTTTCAAATAATCCCAGAACGCTCTGAGGCATCCACGCTACTATTTCTGCCTTTGAAGAGCACAGAGGAGGCATGTGGGAGGCAAAGCAGGATGAAACTTTTGGATGATAGCTTTGAGTGTTGCTGAGGGAGATACAAAGGACGGATTACAGAAATTCTGCCCGAACAACAAAACGTGACTCAGTGTTTTCCAGAGGACTTAAGAGAAGACAAGAACAGAAACTGAAAACATTTACCCCGTCTTTTTTGTCTCTCTCCAGAGCACCGTGCAGAAAGTCGCGGGACACCTCTTCGTTTTCATCCAGCCACTGGATGACAAATGGCTCAAACCACCTGTGGAAAGCAAAGACACGGACATTGTTTAATATGTCAGACATGGGCACTTTTCCTGGATCATTTCAACTTGTTGTTACCTGTGAGTAACGAGTAACGCTGGAAAAAGTGCTTAACTGCACTCAGTTAATTTCAGTTATTTTTCAGTGTTAATATTTCCAATCCAGTAATCAGATTAAAGTTACCTAAACATTTACAGTATTTGCTGTCTTCTTGAGTCTCGGGGACTGACATCACATATGTGACAATTCACATTTTTAAGCAGGAGGACGGCTCACCAAATGTAAACAACAATGGAGGGAAGAGAGAGACGCACATTTTCTAGCTGGAAATAGTCTCTCTTTTGAGTTTGTCTCAGCTAAAGATGACAATGCCAAGATTCATTGTACACTTTGTGCTACGACAAAATGTTAGCTAGCTTCAAAAACACAAATTTGAAGCTCAAGCATAACGCAGAGAAGTCCATTTACACAATGCCTTATTTGTTTAATACAATTTGAGCTTTTTCCATGTGATGGAGGTGGTGGTGGGACGTTGTCATAAGAATATACACATTTGCACATTATACACACATTCTAACTATTATATTAATATTCTGTGCGTCAATGAGGATACAATTCCTGAATCATACATGAAACCACCAAACATAATTCAACTTATAATTTAGTTTAGAGTCAGGAAGCAAATTAAGTTTGAAAATGTATGTCTCTTAAAATGAATAAGCTTCTGTATAAGTAAAATTTATCATCAACCGCCTGGATCTTTTTAACTCCAAACCATCCCAGTAGATGTTCGAAGTAGTAATTTTGAAGGACGTTAGGAGAAGAAATGACAGTTATTTGGGTTCAGATGATGTCTGTCAAATTTAATAATTTCTGAGAAAAATTAATATGCAAGTATAGACACCTGCATGAAGTAAACATACATGAGTGTCTACCTCTGAAGAAGATGCAAACTTTACATTTTTCAATAATTTTTCCCCCGTTCTATAGATGTATGTGTCAGTGCAAAAAGAGACGTCACTCACGCAGGATACTCAGGCACTCTGCTCTTGAAAAAAGGCAGGTCTTTGCAGTACTCGTTGTATAGCCACTTGACCTTGAAATGTAGGTTCATATAATCTGCGCTCTTGCACAGCCTGTTTTTTTCGTGTTCTGAAAAAAAGAGGAAAAATCCAACAAATACACGGTTAATTTGTGTTTAAGTGCCATTAGACTGCAATTACCACAAATGCACTGTGCTTCCAGAAACTGAACCTGAATCTGACACACTTGACTTGCTGAATATAATGGTTTAAAATTTAACAGTATATTTAATTACTATAGTTGTCAAAAAAGCAAATAACATCAATTTTGGTGGAATTAATTACACTTCATACCTAAACATTAAGTTCAACACATTTTAATTTCAGAAAACCAAATTTGGCGCATTGAAGTATATAAAAACAAGTCGATGGCAACAAAGGTAGTTGAATGAATTGAATACTTGGGATAATACAAAACTAGCAGCACACAGTGTACTTCTTTAATAAGCATTTTAATATCAATTTGCATGTAAATTACAGGAGAATACGCACCTTTAACTTTGATACCTGCATTGGCTGAATTTATTTCAAGTCTTAATATGTAAAAAATACTTTTTAAGATCCATTTTACAATCCTTTTATTTGCTTTTAAATCCGTCAACAGTCTTGCCCCACCGTACTTGTCTGAGCTTATTCATGCTCACACCCACACTCACTCTCTCAGGTCACCTGATCAGCTGCTCCTGAGAATTCCTGAAACAAAGCGTGAGCTGAGAAGGGACTACAGTCATTGTCCCGAAGCTGTGGAATGATTTTACTCTGTCCATCAGACAGGCTCTTAACCTATCTGTTATTAAAACATTCCATAAAACCCATCTTTTCTCTTTGTTCTCTTGTTCACTTTTTATTCTAAGTGGTTTTCACTCATCTTTTCATTGTTTTTGATCTTACCCATTTTTTCATCTCTGTTTTATTGTATTATCTGTATTTTTGCTCTATTTTATGTAAACATGTGAACTGTGCACTTTTACATTATATTTGTTATTTGTTCAGCACTTTGGTTCCAATGTGTTGTCTTTATCCTGAGTTCTTTTGGTTCTTTTTAGGGATCGAGGCCAGAGGCCCAAGATCCCATTGTAATTGTTATGTTTTTTATGTATTCTTTATCTTCTTCTTCTTCTTGTCTTCAAATGTCACCACATTTGGCACGCTCATCAGGATGGCTGAATAATTTCAGAAAATGTAAAAATTAACCCCCACAGTGTCAAATGTGCTCTGTAGAGCCACCTAGAAACACTAAAACAGCCACCACGGCCTGTAGGAATGTAAGATAAAATAATCCTTTATCTCACAAATGGAGAAATTTACAGTGTTACAACAGCAAAAACAGCAAAAACAGGATAACAGAAGAAAAATCACACAGTGCAATTAAAAATTAGATAAATATAGTAAAAGAAAGAATGAACACTATCATGCACACAGTGCATAGAAGGGTGGACATGTTATTGCACATCGAAGGGAGATCAAACAAAAACTGATTTGTTAGCAGTGGCGGCTGGTGGTAAAAAAAAGAAATTTGGGGGGGGAACACTGGTGGGCGGGTATTGCAGCATAACAATAAACTTCTCAAATGACCAATGAAAAACAACACAAAGAGCATTGATTGACCAGGGGCTCAGCTCTCTGCGCCCCGAGGAGAATCTTTAAGTAGCCAATTAGACACCAGCATTAAGTCACATGGAACCCAAATGTTTAAGAACCTACATACACACTCATTTGGCCGGCGCCCCTCGCCAATTGAAATGTATGTATTTAGGTCCACACAAATAAACAACACCAAGTAAACACAGCATTAAAGGGGAATGCTGAAAAATCAAAAGTCAGATACTTTTTAGGAGTGAACGGATGTGAAAATTACTTTGTACTACGTAAACTGTGTCTATACATTGTTCCTGCAGTTTTGATGGGGGTGGCGCTCTGCCACGCCCTATTGACAAGCCGCCACTGTTAGTCTGTCAGTCTCATCGAGACCTACAAATCACTGATACCCCTGACCTAAATCCAACAGAAAGTCCACAATATGCCTTTCAAAATAAGATTTTTGCCAAAAAAAGACCTCGCGCAATATCGTACCGGCTTCAAAAAATATTGAAATGACACAGGAGCAGTGTTGGGCAATAAAGCATTACTTGTAACGCGTTACTATAATGCTGTTACTTTAGACAGTAACTAATACTCTAACGCATTACTTTTAAATAAATTAACTCAGTTAAAGTTACAATATAGTGCGTTTCTCCGTTACTTCGTAAATTAATTCATCTTTGGCAAGCCGCATTGTACGTCTTCCTGTTTTGTGTTATTTATTTCAGAAATCCTTTATATTTTTGATTTGAGCTGGTCTGACTTTAATAAGTTAGTTTGAGCTTACTTTGTTTAGCAGATTTTAGTGACGTGAATAGAAATGGATAATAACGGTCAAGTTGATCAATAGTGTATTATTTTCCATACAACACTGAAATTGAGCTAAAAGGGTATTAATTGTAGCATTAATTGTAGGTAAAAATAGTAACTAGTAACTGTAACCAGTTACTATTTTTTAGTAACATAACAGAGACTTCTGATCAAATATTCAAAAAATCTTTTTACGTTGAGTTGTTTCCATTTTATTAGCCGTCAAAGTTCAGAATGCCAAATCCTCCCCGCCTGCCTTCTCTTTTTGAAAAACATGGGAAAACTGACATTTCTCTTGAAAAAAAGCAGAGATTGAACACCGAGGTCCTGGCCAATGCTGCTTGCAGCTTTAATTAAACAAGTTACTATTGTGTCTTTTAACCTGAGTTGAAAATTCTAATGAAATAATTAGAAAACGAATAATAGTGTTGTTTAGTCTGCTATTAGGAAAGCTGTAGTACATTTGTTACACTTGGTTTGTGTTTCACTACGTATAAGCTTATGTCTCACAACAAGCGTATGGATATTTCAGCCAACAATGTCCTTACCCGTGCCTCGGCAGTTAATTTTTTTAATGACTTGTTTGGGATTTCAGAAAAAAGTGTAGGACTTGGACTGGACTTGGGACTTGACTGTCTAGACTTGTTACTTGATGTGGGACACGAGCAGAAAGACATGGGTCTTGACTTTGACTTGGAATACAACGACTTGGTCCCACCTCTGCTGGAAACAGTAGCCATTCTATAAAACTGCACTGCACTGTCTTGCTAAAAACAACATTTATCAAACAGGTCTAATGTGCCTTGACGTTGCGCCTTTTCAGAAGCAACATGATTGATTTGTACTCACCCTCCATTGCGTACTTCATATCCTGAGCAAACAAGTTCCACATCACCTCAGCACTGATTTTACCCACATTGAGCTCCTGGGGAAACCTTGATGAAGAAGAAGAGACAGTTTATGAGTGAGAAGATGAAAGGCTGAGAGTGCAGTCTAAGTGGACAGGTTGGAAATATTGGATATATTATTAGAATTTCAAGATTAAAAAAAAAAAAGTTAATAATCAGGGTATGATTATCTGGGGTGGGTGAGGGAGAAAGGATTTTTCCCTTTGATGGTTGCATTTTATGTGCAGATGACTAATTTTCATGGCTGGATATAATTTAGCTTTCTCTCATAATGCTTAAAGCTACTTTATTCAGCTACTTCACCAGGACACTACACGGAACAATGTATTTCTGAAATTCAAGCAAAACTGCCAACTCTCAGACATAGAGGGTAAAACCAATGCTATAAACTTTAAAAGCACACATATAATCTAAAACTGTTGGTCTTCCTATGCAACAAAAGCCTGATCAGGGGTGTTGCCATTTAGGTATCTCTTTAAATAGTCATGATAATGTTAAAAAAAACTCATCAACTTAGCTCACCATAAAAAAATTCTTATTTTATTTTCTATACTTGTGTATAGTTGTTCCATGTAGTTTCTAAGACTGTGTATTATTTTATCATGATTTCTTGTAAAAACAACAAACAAACCAACAAAAAAATATATGCTGGGAAGGAAAATCCCCCTACATCAGAGTTCTTCTCCAGCTGCATGCTGAAATGGATTCACATTTAACAAAATAAGAAATAGAGAGACATACTGGTTCAAGCAGGGCGTGTAGGAGTTCTTGTCTTCTTCAATGATGGAAACAATAAGTGTGATGAGTTTGGACCAGAAGTCCAGGTTTTTGATGCTGGGGCCCTGCTCTTCTGGAGGCACCGCACCCTGCTTGGCCTGCAAAAGCAGTGACACAGCTGGAGTCACAACAAATGAAATGAAAAAAAAAGTTTTTTTTTGTTTGTTTTTTTGTTTGTTTTTTTTTTTAAAGACTTTTGCAGAAAGTTTTGCCTGCTGGCCAAGATAGTTGCAAAATATGCCTAGAAGCTTGATATCATGGGCAAGAGACTGCAGAGAGTGTGTGATCATTGCTGGAATGTACAAACATTAAATGGTCACATTCTGTCACTGTGTGAACTTACAGTACTCTTAATGTGAGTTTCACTAATGATATTGTTATTATGGCACAGAAAGAAAATCTTGATTCTGCTGGTAATTCAACAACTCATACATATTCAACATTTGCTGCTCAAATAGCTTTATTCAGACTCCGAATGTCAACTGTCTGGTTGAGTCCTTTGAAATAGCTCAAAGCCTGCTGAAAGAAAAAAAAAACAAAACCCCACTTCACTTGGAGCCGCAGGGTGTGAACAGTGAAGAATGATCTTGCAGAGATTTCAACAAACTATAGCAACGCCCCTCAGGATGAAATGTTTTATTCAAAGGGAAAAAAATGCTTATTTGAAATTCAACGGGGAATCTGAATGGGGCTGGTGCTTTAATGAGAGCTCAAAGCAGCTCTAGAAATCCTTGTTAAAATCTGGTGCAGGAGTGGTGGATGGGAGGAGCGTGGCCTCCTCACACTGAGGGGAAGATTGGGACTTACCACAGACAGACACACAAGTGAGCATCACATTTCATCTTACGCATCAAACAGGGATGAAGCAGTCATCACAGAAAAATAAAGTAAGTCATTAGGATTTTGATCATTTCAATGAGTTTATGCTCATATGGTGAAACGTCATGCCATTGGCCCCTTGTGCACTGAATCAAAAAACAATCTGAGACATCCATGGAAAAGGTTTCTTTGCTACTCAATGAAAAAAATATGGAGAGGTACATTTTTGGGGATCCTTCAAAAACAATAAAGTTGCAAGAGCATCTCCCAGATTGTCAACACCTCCATCCAAAACCAATACAATATAGTAAAAACTGCCTGATGGATGGATTTTTTAGTAATATTGCAAACAGGTTTTATTACATATGTTAAAATAATGTTATTGAGGATTGTATTTTTTGGGCAGGGGAAGTAAGAGACAGACTGACTCAATCTATTGCTGTTGCTTCTTACCGGGTCTGTCTGGTACTCGCGACTGTAGAGCTCATGACAGTTATTAAAGATGTACTCGTAGGTGGAGTTGAGACAAGCTTTGACACAATCTTTCACAACCTGACTGGCTCTGGGTGGAGACTGGAGCTCTTGGACCTGAATACAGAGACACAGACGGGGACAAGTGACTGGATGGTTAAATGACCAAATAATGGCACTGAAAACTGGCTTCTGTAATCATGCTGGTGACAAAAATCCCCTAAAACATTTAGAAATCAGTCATTTTCCTTTTTTTAAAATCAGAGCTTGGATGATTTTTAGGACATCATTAAAAGTTTAATACATTTTACATGTGAAAAACAATAAGAAAAGGTTCATTAAAAATGGCAGGTAATGAAAATTAAACATAGAAGAAATCTATAAAGATTTTTAGAGATGGTGATAAGACAAAGAGGCTGTACCTTCATTCTGAAGAAAGTGATACTGGTGAGGAGATCCACAGTAGACTTGAGGTCCTGCAACCTCTCAGGACTGCTCGCCGGAAAATTATTCTGCAGTCACATGGAGACAATCCAATGAGCCGCAGCACATGATTTCACTTCCATTTTCGTCTAGAGTGTTTTCTTCGTGTCTTGTGGGCAAGATCCAGCATGTTCACACAATTTTCACTGCCAGCACACCCTCTTCTTTTTGAGTGGATGCGTGGCGTTTCCTTAATGTGTCTATGCATGTATTAGTGGAGCTGTCACTCTAATTAACACATCCACCTACTGTGTTTTACAGTTTCTCACAAAGGGAGACATACAAGGACAACAAGAATAACTTATATTTTAGACAATGTGAAAAAAAAAAATCACTGCAAACCGAGAGATGAAGAGTAGCCTTACTCGATACATGGACAAGTCGATTCTTAGAGAGTTGTGCAGCTGATCTAGGAGCTTGACAAATCGCTCTTTCTGCAGGATTTAGAACAAAACACAATGTTTAGTATCTGCAAAAAAGGGCGATCACCTTCCACATGTGTTGCATAAGCAGTCCTGTGTTATTCACCCCAAATGTAACTAATAAAAACATCTGTTAAATGATTGCATTTGCTTACACCAAAGTTAGATGCAGCAAAGCGGTCTGAGGCAGAAACGTTGTTGGTTGCTTGGGTGGTGTGGGCGTAGTAGGCATTGATGTTGGCGAGCAGCGTGCTCATCACTGCCGGCACACCTGGGCACATGTACTTCGATGACAAACAGGCAAAGTGGCTGCAAATGAAAGACGGACATGTGAGCAAACGCTGCATATCAACAGTGCTGGAGTGCTCAATACGTGACAGAGATCAGCAACGCACTCAAACACACGAGTCATTGCCCTCCGTTCAGGAGGTCTTTACGCAGGACTCACGTCATAGCCTGATAGATGGACTCCACTCCGTAACGCATCGCAAACTCATCCACAATCTCCTGGGGTGTCTCCTCAAAGTATACTTTCCATGCATCATCCCCTTTGGCATCAGGAATCTTCACTACACCATTGTTTTGGATATCAGTGACAAAATGGAAGAGGTTCTGCAGAAACAAAAAATAACACAGTATGAAATAATAAAAATATAAACAAATGATTCAAAATATAGAATATAAGTTAGAATTGAGTAAAAATGAGCAGAATAAAGTATAATATCATCAAATGATTACTTAGATCTCTCTGAGTAATCAAAGTTTATGTACATTTAATTGAGGGTTCAACCCCTCGAACTGCTGTGGCCGTCGACTGTGTAACATAAAGAGCAATAAAACTATCTTATGAGACGAATACAAGATTTCTTCACAGTCATAAAGTGTTAAACCACTGTAAAACATTCTGAGTGGCTTTATGGCCGCTTCTTTGCAGCAATAACAGTGGTCATTTGTCAGTTAGGGTTGAGCTAATTTGCTCTGTTGAGTAATGGGCCGAGTAATGACTCCATGCGAAGCTGTGATGGGCCTGCAATCAATCAGCAGGGTTTCCTGCATAGAGCCACAACAGCTGAAGTGCATCTGGTGTCTCTGCTGTTGGATGTGGTCCTTATCAGAGTGTAGAGCAAGGCAAACTTCACAGAGTATTAACCTTAAGTTTAACTCGGAAAGGATCAATTATGCAACGACACATCAAATAAAGTCAAATAAATGAACCTGTTTATCACAGCTCATTAGGACAGTTTGGCACAAAGATGTGCACATGTACATTGAAGTGCACAGTCAGACACAGATGCAGGCTGGAATAAAGGATCAACAATGCATGCTTCCATAAATTTAGCAGACCATTGAGACCCACAGGTATGATCGCAGGTGGGATTATAAATGATACATTATAAATCATAAGCATTCCTCCTTAAAAACACTTACAATACCTAATTTTTAACATCATTTTCTTTTAATTGAATTCATATTATGTCTAGTCTAGTCTGTAGCTTGATTTTAAAAAGAGTATCTTGGTGTATTGAGAGTTATAAATTGTACTTAATGACAAGCAACACTACATATTTGCAACACAAAGTGCTCCTCAAGGTACAAGTACCCCAAAACATAACCAAATTCCAATTTTAATGCTTTACTTTCAATCCAATTCATACTATTGCAACTATACTATGAACTGACTGCCATTGACTGTGTCTTTAAGTCAGTGTGTGGACATGTGTAAAAGTAATAAAAGCAGGTAGTGGTTGATGTGTATTATTGGGTGTATTCACAATTTCAATTAAAATACGATTGTTTGAGACATTCACCTAAAATGAGGGAACAATATTTCATTGTTTAACATGAATAAATGTAAAAACCAAACCAAGCACTCTAACTGCACCTCATGACCGTATTCAAGGACTAAACTTCTTGAAAAACAACTACCACAATGAAACCGGAGCTTACTTCATGGAGACAGGTGTACTGGACGTGATATGGTGCGACTGTCTCCTCTCCCTTTATTTCTACATTGATGTGCATACGGATAGCTCCAGACACAGCAGATTTGTCCGTGCGCTTGTCTGTGAAGAGCACAAAACACAAGGAAACACTGTTACCAGGCTTCATTTTTTATTCCTAAATACAACTGCATGAGCAGAGGAATCGAACAGTGGTGGTGTGAAGTGGTCCAAAGGCGGGAATTTTTACTGACCCAGATTGTACCAGACATCCATCTCTCCGCTCAGAGTTCGGACCTCAATGATGGTTTGACCGAGGAAGTCATCCGACTCTCGCTTGAATTTTTGCTTCACACGGGATTTTATGTCGTCATCTTCATCCCACACACGCACCTTGATGCGGTCTGAGGAGTTGTGACACTCACTATGTAGACAGAATCAGAGAACCACTGAAACTAAACTCAATAAAATGATTTATAATCAGATCATGATTATTAAGAATTTTAACTGCCAAAAACATTTTATCCATATGTTTCTTTTTTCTTTTGAGTCAGTTTTGGGTGATTCTCCGTGGTGATTAGTGAACCTGATAAATGGCCTCATTCAAGGACGGTAGCAGGTGCACAAATTGTTAAGTCCTCTCTTCAAAGGTTGGTGAGTATTACAAAAAAGTTACAAATCAGGAAACCTACAGAAGGACACAATAAATTCTTTAACAAGGGTCAACTGGAGGGCAAGTCTGCTGGCAGCAGGCACAATAATTCCAGCTCCAATAACTCATCTTAAAGTTGGTGCAGTAAAAATGTTTCCTGGCTGTTGGAAGATGAAAATCTGTAAACTGCTACAGATTAAAGCGAGGAAAACAGTATTTCATGTATTTTTACAAAACTGTGTGACTTACAAATTAAAAGTCTCCTCCCAGACAGGATTGAGGTTGCCGTATATGGTCTTTGTCCTCTTTTTTGTCTTTCCCACCTGGACAGTGACATACGGATCGCTAGAACCAGTTTTATCCTTGGCCTGTAGACCCTGGGCACACAACACTGCAAAGACAAAAAATAAATAAATGTGTGCGTGTGTATGTGTGTGCACACGCAGACAGATGCCTTTTCTGCTCATCTGTCCTTCTGCTCTACTGCCCCATAAACACCACCTGTGTTCCCTGCACAAAAACGACAGCTTGTCTCTTTCCATAGCCACAAGCACCTGACACACACCGTCTCCCCGGACGCTGATGCTGACCGTGATGGCCAGCTCCCTTCCAAGTTACTGTACTCAGCACCCTCTCACCTGTGATGCTGATCTTGGCCGACCATTTGGATGTACCATCCAGCACGCTCTGTTTGATCTGCTTCATCTGGGTGACGTGCGTAGCCTTGACGACAGCGAACACTTCCTGAATGAGTTCAAATATTTCCGGTTTGTTCCTCTCACGGATCTTCATGCGGTCCTTAAGAACCATGATGATGTTTTGGGTTCGGTCTTCTGCGCCGTGTTTAGAGCTTTTCTCTGCAGCTCCTGGTAAGCAAGAATAAAAAAAAGGGACAATAATGAAATACGTTCAAACCAAATAGATGCAGAGTCGAGCCATGTAGTGGTGTAGTGGATAGTAGTTTTCCATGTGGAATTTACATGTGCTTCAGTTAAGTTCTTTCAGGTACGCTGGTTAACCCCCACTGTGTGAAAACATATGTTTAAGGTTAATTAGAGACAATCAAAGAGCTTGTTTAGGTCTTGAAGAATTTTGTTATCCTTCATGAATGAGAGGTGGACATATTTCCAAAGCTATTATAATTTAATTTCTAAAAACGTGAGGTGGAAGGAGACAGGCAGATGACAACAAAAGATAAATTAATTTTAATATCCTCTCAAGAAAACTCAATAATAAAGTGGGAGTGGAAGAAAAAAGGATGACTCCACGCTTGGCACCGACAAATAGACATCATAGAAGAAATGGTAAGGTTCACTCTTATTAAAAAATAGCACTGACAAAGCAAGAAATCTAAAACATCAAGTCAGCAAAATTATTTTTATGCCACCTCGTCTTTTCGCTGAACAGCACATATTTACAAACAGCTTTAAACCCACGACTAAAAGAACTTTGCCGGTTATACAAGAGCAATATTACATCAATCATACATATTATGATGTTAAATCTTTAAATGTCTACTGATGAATAGAATAGAATAGAATAGAATACTTAATTTCTTCACTGCTCAGAGAAATACTATATGATTGATTACAAATTATTTTATTGGGATTTACGGACACACAGCCATGTGGGCTTTGACTAATATCAGGATGAGCCAACCAACAACAAAATTTGGCCAATTAAATACACAACTTCAGTTAAGGTCCAACATTTGAGAGCATCTTTATCATTCTCACACACACCAACACTGCCATACTGATTATATTGTATGTAATCCACAATATAAGACATTAATAAACCTTGAGATATTGTCATGATGGTCAGGAAGGCTGACCTGATAAAAAAACTAATGGATATGCTGCATCACAAATACAACAGCTACAACCTGCATACAACGTTCCTGCAAAAATAATTCCTCAACAACCCAGACTCACTGCAAAATGTTCACTTACTTCCATTGTGGTTGTTTTGGGTTTATGTTGTTGACTCAGGCTTAGGCCAGATTAAGTCTTAACTTCTTTCAAATCAGTCAAGCATTAATGGTTAATAGGTTGTTTTTTTTTTTTTAAAGAGCAAGAGAACTAAACATATATCTTACTTTGGAGACAATCAGCATTCAGTAGATCCTGACACTTCTCGTGGCATTTGACTCCACACTCGGTACAGCGCATGCCCTGGCGAGCGATACCCCACAGAAGTCCCTCACACTCGTAGCAGTAAGTGGGTGTGGTGGCGGTCCACACCTCAAAATTGTGTGGAGTGGTGCAGGAGATGGGATATATGAGAGCCTGGAGGGTCTTCTTATAGACGTGACTCTTCTACAAAGGCACAAAAGGAACAAGGTCAGCGCATTGATGCTTTTAATCTGAAGGGAAGCTTTTTCTAATGTGGAGATTCTACACTCAAGGTAAAAGTGGACTGACCAGTTCTTCATTGTGCAGGGTGCTGGACGTCAGCGCTGAGGTGATACCGGCCTTCCTGGAATTCTGGACCAAGGACTGTCATTGTTTTATAGAGAGAAAGGGTCAGTTTTTCCTCAACTTTTAAATGAATATCTTTTAATATCAAGCTCAATATCAGAGAAGCCTTTGAGGTTATCAGTATCATTACTCTCTGACTGTCACAGTTTTACTTAGTTACAATAAAACAGAGGTGACAGCTGCAGAACTTTAAGTGATTAGTTTTGTGAAGAAAATCTGTTCGCACATATTAGGAAGGCAATGCGATCTCACAATCTACTTGAGGTATTTCTAAAGGAAATGGTATTTCAGGGACTTACCATGGCCTGTGGTGATGATGATACGATGATGTGAGTGAAACAGAAGAGAATTATTATTAGAAGAGCATTTTATATTTTTAAGAAAGACAATTTAAAAGAAAAGAAATGAAAAGAACTACTGAGAAATCATTGTCACCAGCAACAATAAAGACCTGCTATAAAAGCATAGCCTATAGTTGTTGGAAAAGTCACTGCTACAACGAGAGCAAATCATTTGATATCTGAATGAAACAATTCCGAGTACTCATTGAGCCAGTGTACTACTTTATCCAACCAATTACCTGACGCAAATTGACAAGCTGAAACTGACTATGCACAAGAACAAAACAGAAAAATAATAAAGTGTGCAGCTGCCTCTGTCTTCTTGTTATTGCATATTAATTATACTATATAACTATATATTATAATATATCATTATTAATTAATGAGAACAGTCGTACAGTCGCAGCTTTGATTGGATGTCTTTTGAAAGAAATGTAGCCTGAGTTTATCCTGGCAGCTGAAATGAAGAGTTAGAGCTTTGTTTCCACTGTACAGTGTATTTCTGTATTAAAGCAATAGACTGGAAAATATTCCTGTTTTTTTTGTTTTTGTTTTTTTTAACTAGTGGTATATAAGAGTGAGTATTATGCAAGAGCAGACAGAAACCAGCCACCAGGTATCCCTGGTTAACAAAATCGGTCTTCACTTTCTCCTGGTATTTATGTTAAGAAATCAAAAAACATCATACTCAGAAAAATGTTAAAAGTATTGTTTACTTTGATTTTTTTCATTCCTGTTTTTCCTCCCATCTTTGTGAATTACATTATATGTTCTGAGATGTATTCTAAGTCTTATATGCATTCATGAATGTGAATTTGAGCTTCTCAGCAAAGTCGCAATGGCTGGGGGTGAAGGAGGTGGGTGTATCATGATTTACATAGCCCAACCTCAGCTAAATTATTTTTACTGTAGGGTTGAATAAAACTCATCTCTATAAGTCAAACTGTCTGAACAATGAGCATTCAGAGCTCCATAGAGGATAAAAAGAACTGGGAATTCCTGCTTGTGGCATTTATTGTGAATAATTAAAGACATCTTTATATAAATTCCAGCAACCATTGGAACTATTACATTGTCACTCAGTTTTTGTAAAAACTCGGGCATGTGTAAACATGGCCTATGGCACACCTGTACAATAATCCTACAATGGCTAATCAGAATCTTAACATACCATACCTGTGAGGTGGCTGGATTATCTCGACAAAGGAGCAGTGCTCACTAACAAAGATTTAGACAAATTTGAGAGAAAAGGGCCTTTTGTGTACATAGAAAAGTCTTAGATCTTTGAGTTCAGGTGGAATAAAATGGGAGCAAAAAACAGTGTTGCGTTTATATTTTTGTTCAGTGTACAAAGAAACACATTTTTACAAATGATGTACAAGTTTATTTTGTGTTTATTTTGAGTGATAAAAGCTCTGCAAAATGAGAGCGTATTGCAGATGTCAGTGTCATTCTGGGGAAACCTTTAACTCCAGCCAATCACCTCTCACTTTTGTAGCTCTCCCTGTCAGGCTTGAACAGCAGAAAAATGGTCTAATAGTGGAGTAGCTGCTTTGCAAAGAGCTAAAATATGTTGACACAGCACCTAAAAAAGTGAAACTGATCTAGGATCATGCCAAAGAGGGAAAAAGGGGTTGAAGAAAGCAGAGGAAAACACAAGTGGTTTTATGGAAGAGTATTGACGGCAGAACTGAGTGATAGATGGACTTGATATATGCGGAAGATTAAATCTGGGAAATATAAAGAGATTAGTGCAAAAACTCACCAGATCTCTGACCAGAGGCATAGCTTTCCTTTTCCTGAGGTCTGGCATGCTGTCAATGCTATACAAAGCTCCACCCATCCTGGAGACAAAACATGCACATAGCATTAGCTTCATATCACTGCTGTTGCTGTTGCAAACTTGAATCTGGCCAGCATAAATGAATTATAGCACAGATGCATTCAGACATTGAAGCCATGGACAAGAGAGACATTTGTAAAAGTCGGAGTGGTGTCAGCATTATTGTTACATACCCTGCTGATAAAAGCAAAGATGCAATCCCAACACTTTCTCCTCGAGCCTGTGGACACAAAGAAATAGAAAAAAGCAGACAGAGACGTGATGCACTGACACGAGTAGCTGGAAACAGGAGAAACATAATGTAATACTTGGTGGTTGGTGATTTTATTTGAACTTCACATTAGGAAGTATAAAATCAAATCTGTGCAACAAGCTCTATTTCAAAGGAGGTTTCACATTGGACCCTTACAAACTGCATGTATTTCCAGAATTTACAATAACATTTTTTTTAAAAAAAGTAAAAAAAACTGGTGTAAATTCTAGATGAAAGAAAATGGGGCAAAATAAGGGGAGTAGTGTAGCTGAGCTGTATCTTTCATAGTGAGGGTGGTGATTATTAGCCGGGGCTTGAATGAGACAGCAGTAGAGGATACAGCCAGATAGTTATCCATATAATCACTCTTCTCCTTCTATCTGCTCTATTATTGAAAGACATCTTCTTTGTCTGCTTGCCTTTTCAAATAATGGCACGCAGCACTGATACTAACGTCACATTGAGGCACAGAAATAGCCCTGATGGATAAAAATGCCAGTTCTAGAATATGACACATAACAGGCTTGCAGAAACTTCCTAAGTGGTTATTGGCTCTCCATAAATGTCTATAAGCTGTTGCCTACGATATAACTCACATCGAGTAACACTGGCCACACCCACCTGAGAGTCAGCTCCCGCCATGGGTAATCAGAACGGACAACATGCAAATCGCTACGAGGATGGTAAACAAGTGAAAAGAAAATCATGAAATGGCAAAAGAAAACAAGGGATAAACCGAAACTATCATATAAAGACAACACAATACACAGCTGGGGCAAAATACTGGTTAACAAAAAGTTTGTTGGAGGGGGAACAATGACAGAACATGCAGGATCTGATGTAAAAAGTCAGCATATAAAAAACAAGCAGCGATAAAAAAAACATGTAATATCCAACATGAGGAAGGCACACAATCATCTAAAACGCAGGCACGCACACATGCACAAACACACACACAGTGCCAGGCTGTACCTCTTGAAGCTGTAGTCTCACTCTGCTGAAAAGTCGGAGCCAGTTGGCCTTGGCTCGAGCAGGACCAGGTTCCATTATTTCTCTCTTTGGAAAACTGACATCACAGAAAAAAAATTGTTATTTGCAAACAGATCGCTTTATGTATTAAAAACATATGCTACAAACACACATTATCACATTTCAATTACCCAGTATGCATTTGGAGACCGTAGTAAGTGAGATAACAGTTGCAGTTTGGTATGTTATAAGTTAATTGTAGATATAAAATAAACAAGTTAGTTGTGTAATATAACATATATGTTATGTTCAAATGTAATTTCAAAAAGCTTTGGTGTCCCACATTGTGTAGCGCTCGCATTTCCTTCTCTCATTCTATATGTTGGTGTTATTTTAGTTCGTTTTAATTTTAACCAGGGATCAATTTTTGATTGTTTATGTCTCAGTGGGTTGGGGCAGGGGGTAATTCCAATTTTTCCTGAGAGCAAAAAAACCGTACCTATATGTGACAAGGTCAGTTTTGACAGGGGCTTTACATGTGATGACCAACAAAATTGACATGAGCACAATTCAGCTGAACAAACCTTTACGCCTGCGTATTTCAAATAAGTCTTTGTCAAATCTATTTACTCCATCTGCGTTTTATGTAGGAAGCAAATCTCAACAAAAAACAAAATCTGGAAAACTGGCAACTGACAAACACGTTTAGGAAGTCTACGCTTCCGTTTGATTTGTGGAAAAATGTTTACGTAAAATAATAGCAATCATAAAGCCAGCGTGAATTTTTTTTGTCTCTCTTAAGGTGACAAGTGCACAAGCTGTGTTCACCTTGGGACAGGAGGCTCCTCCGGTTTCTCTTCAGGAGCCGGTGGGATGCTTTCTGCTGCTGGAGGCTGCTCGAGGGGTAAAGGCTCCTCCAGACTGGGTTCAGATTTAAACTCTGGCTCCAGAGGCTTGGAGTCCAGAGCTGGCACCTGTGAAGTGGCCGAGGGTGTGGAACTAGTTGTGACAGACACGTCCTGCGGCGGAAGTGCGAAAGGGGGCTTGGTGGCCTCGGCAGGTGGCAGTGTGTTGTCCTGTGAGACAGGCGGTAAACTAGACTCCGTGCTCTCAGGCTGCAGCTGATTCTGTGCAACACGCTGCTGATGCAATGATGGCTGCTTCTCCAACGGTGGCCTGGTGGAGGACAGGCCATCAGAGGGGGGCATCAGGGTGGGGGCGGTGCTTGTGGGTGTCGGGGTGTAGGGAGGCTCCTGGTCCTCACTGAGTGTGGCGTCCAGCGGATACATATCTTCATCTTCTTCATAGGGCATCTCTTCCTCATCTTCATAGTGGTACTCTCCTTCTTCTGGGTACATGCTTCCTTCTTCTTCATCGTACAGTGCTCCCTCTTCCCCTCCATCTTTGAGATAACCTCCCTCATCACTGTAGATGCCCTGGGGGTCTTCGCCATCCCAGCCAGGAGAATCTTCTTTGCCATAGCTGACCGAGGAGTGGCAAGAGTGGTAGGAGTCATTTTCATCGTAGAACTCGGAACCTCGCAAGCTTTCTCCGTCCTCAGGAACAAACCCCTCACTGAGCTGAGAGCTGCCTCGACTCAGCTCACCTGACGAGGCGTAACGACTGTCTGTCGGACTGAAGCGGAGGAGGGGAAGACAGAAATATGAGTTAGATGTGCACAAACACACGGATTTAAGAGTGAACTATGAGGATTTCCACTCTGGCACATTAAAGAACTGGATGTCAGAGAAGTAAAAAAAAGGCTTGGCTGGTACCAGGTACACCACAGCTGAAGCCAAAAGGAAAGATTTGAAAAACAAATAATGAAGGTAATAAGAAGAGAGGCCAGTGTTGAGTTCATATAACTGTAAGGGGTGTCATCTTGTCAGTGGTGTGGGAAATTACAATGGGCACTAGATCACAAACAGAAAATGCAAAATACCAAAGCACAGTTATAATTACATTAGGACAGATTTTTATGAATTTTCTCATCCATCCATCCATCCATCCATCCATCCATCCATCTTCTATCCCACTTATCCAGTTCAGGGTCATGGGGAGCTGGAGCTGATCCCAGTCTACTGTGGGCGAGGGCAGGCTACACCCTGGACAGGTTGCCAGTCTGTCACAGTAAGCTTGTTCAATGGAAACAAAAAAATAATCCTGAAGAAGACGGCACTTTAGTAGCCTAGCTGGACAAAAACATTAGTTCTTTTGGAATAAATATGTTAATAATGTTTAGTCATTATGATGAATGAGGCTATCAGACACCGAGACAGACCATGAGTCAGAGAGAGATTTCAGAAACACAAAAAAATCTATTGCTTTAGCACACACACACACACACACACACACATACACACGCACACACTGTCGTCTTTTGTTATAGTCATGTTGGTACAGCAGCAGTGAAAGAGAGATCTGCATTATAGCCTTGGACTCCAAGCCAGAAGAAATACACAGTGAAAATGAATGGACACGTAAACTCACAGTCACAACACCCTCCTTTGTTTCTATTCTTCACCTTTTTCACAATCACTCTCTCTCACCCTCAGCCAACACAAAGACCAACTGTGGCACTGAGAAACACTTGCATCAGGCTTGAGTTTGAATACATATCTGCCCCCTTTTTTTCTCCAATGAAGAATGAAAATAAACATAATCTGTCTTGACCTCTCAGTTGGGGCCCCATTACTGAGGAGACACCCTCCTGCTGTCCCTCAAGGGGAAATGAAATGTGTATAATTACCAAGTATGGGACACCCGGAATGAGACAGGGCCCTCCTTAATGTCTCACATACAGGTTGAGGCTGTAATAACCAGCTGTCATGACAACAGATGCACACACACATACACACTCACACAGACTCACATAGGCATTTCCACACACTCCGACTGATAATTAACCTCTCTGTCTTTCACTTTTATAACACAGCACACACTGACACAGATCCCATCAGTCACTCACCCTGGATG
>OMNM01000117.1:0-17495 GCA_900302745.1 Parablennius parvicornis
TCCATGGAGACCAATAAAGCAAGCTTTTTTTTTTTTTTTTTTTTTTTTTTGTTTCTATATCTTTCTTCTTGATGAGCCACTGCACCGGTGCAAAACTTTTTTTTTTTTTAAGTCATCTTGTACAGACTCCAGGGAACGTTTCCCTGTTGATGCAGAGCTGTGTATTCAGCTCTCGCAGTGTGTATCATTACTCTGAGAACAGCAGCAGGTGTTTATTCCTGTGCAGTACAGAGGCACAATGGAGACCAGCAGCCAATGTCACAGAGTTGGACCGCAGCCCTGAGAGTAAAAATAGCCACCTATCTGATGGCGTTATCTTAAATTTCACACAACTACTAACCAGTGAAAACTTCACTTTACACATTCAGTCGGAAATCTTTTTCAGCCAATGAATTGTCCATTAATGAATCATTCAATTTTTCCATCTCAGCATCCAGTCAGTTCCAGTGAAGCTGAAGAAGTAAAAAAAAGAAAATATTTACATAATATCAGGTTGGAATATAAAAACCAGCAACATTATAATCCAAACACAATTAAAGATGTTGTTTTCTAAATACCTGCACGATGATGCGAGACCCATCTGCCCATCTGGATCTGTTATATTGATGACGTCATGTTGTCCGTTGTTGATGCTACCAAGGTCCAAGCTTACACGTCACACTGCACAAACTTCAACAATATGCAGGGTTTCAATTCTAGGCTTTAAATTTTATTCAATCTAATGTCTGTTTTAATTACAGTTTTTAAGAAGGGGTATTTAATGTGTAGTAAAGTACAATCTCTCTGATCTCTCTGTGCATGCTTGAGTTTTCTCTGGGGGTTTGAGTTTATATCCAGAACATGTGTTTGATGACAATAACACAGTCCTCTGAAGTGTTACATCACAACATCATTTAATCAGCTTATTAACAGCAAAATACTTCTCTTTAACTCAATGGCACCGAAACACAGCATGGTTTAACTGCAGTGATGTGTGAAGGCCAAAAACGAGGCGATGAAAGCCAAAACAAACTGGGATTTCAGATACGGATAATTAATTCTCCAAAGAACCAATCAACAGCATTCATCAAAAAAGTCAGTGGTGACAAGAAAGACTGAGCGCTCTTTCGTTGCAGTTTGATTTCACACAGCTTTGAATTGAATACTGAAGTAGAATAAACAGTAATCAATGAATTCTTTTAATGGGTTTGTGTATAGTGAATGGTTACTGTTGCTGGCAGCTTAAACACATAATCAAGTCACTTTAATTGTGAGCTTTCTATTTTTTTTTTTTTTTACTTTGTTTTTGGACTGTGGAAGGACGTTGGAAACCCCAAGTCTCAAACCATGGTGCTGCCCTTTGCATAACGCTCTAAAATCACTTCTCCTATTGAGATGTTTTCTTCCATAATCAAGCCAAAGTAACCGCTAAGTGCAACTCTGTGTTGTTTGTTTGTTGGCGATCCACCCCAGAACCACATGAGTGTCATTATGGTGATTACTGCACATTCAGAGTGGCATCATTGTAATTTGAAGGAAGCTGGTTGGAGGCCTGTGTTCCCTATCTGCCTTTGCCACGAGGCATTTGCTCAGCTTTGCCGTGCCTCCATATCAAAAACACATTAAATGCTAAGTAGCTTGTTCTCCACATGCCACCAATTTTCATTCATCTTCACGAGTACACGCTGATGGTGACAATTAGAGCGATATAGAAATGAAAACAAGTGCTGCTTCAAAAGGGACACATGCATCAGGATGGCGTTTCCCTGCAGCACCACTGATGTTATTCAACTATATGAAAATAACGTGAGTTCAAAACAAACATATGCGTGATGAACAATTGGTTTACATCAACAGTTAAATTTTTTAAAACACCTGTACTGTGATTTCTGCTTTTTCTAAACACTGCGATATCCATGGTATTTTTTGTCTCCATATTGTGCAGATCTACCAAAAGATTTAATTTCCCCCTGTAATCCTTTGACCTTTCATTGATGGCCGGTTACCTTTATGAGTGAGTTAATCCAGTTTGGTCATTTCCAGCAGCACCACTAATGTTTGTATTATCTGTGCGTTCATACAGTGTGTAAATAAAGTGTGTAATATGTGTACATGAGTATAGATTTTTATTATTGAACAGTGCAATTATTTTCTTCGACAATAAACAATGAATCCTTACGTGACATTAAATGAAAAAGAAAAGTGCTTTACTATATGTATAAATCTCCAGTATGGTACTGTGCTTTTGATTGCACAACCATAAACGATTGTAATGTACAAGCATTAACTCATGCATGCGTTGTATTCATGAGTTTATGCTGAAAGTTGGTTAACTGATGTTTTAGATGCATGAGAGATGAGGGGTGGGTTTATTTAAGTTACTTGAACTTCTTCCTACTCCTTTTAAGAGCAATTGTCTCGATTTAGTCTTCTGTTAAAAAAAGAAGAAGAAGAAGCTTGCACTACTTTGCTGCTCAAATTAATAAATAAATAAAATAAAATAAAATAATTCCTTAGCATTGGTTTATAACACACCAAAGACCTGTGAAATTTTAGTTTCTATTCTCACAATAATTATGATTTATTCTCGAGTTTATTGTCATAACCCCTTTGGATGTATTTTCCAAACATCCATTCATCAATCTTCTATATGCTTCATCCAGCAGACACCCTAAACAGGTCATCTGTCCACCACCGCACAAACAAAGACATGCAAATGCACACATATTCACACTTAGGAGTAACTCCTATGCATGAGTTTGGCAACATTTACAGGCTCAGTTTCACACCAGCAATTTAAACTTGTTGACTCATACAGCTCAAACAAAGCTCTGATGGGCATGTTTGAAATAAAGTGTCAGGTGTTTGTACAGCAAGCACAGGTTGTAATCTCTTGTCCTAAATGGAGATTTGTGTGTATGTACATGCTTATGATTACGTGGTAAACATAGAGGCTACAATCATTTTGGCCTATTGCCTCTGATATCTGAGAGATTTCAACTATTCTATTGTAAAAAATACAATTTACTTTTTCAGTGCACTCAGCCTTTAAAGTACAAAAATGTTCACTGTTAGTGTTTCTTAAAATACATTCTGAAATATGATGCTGACATATCTCGTTGTTTTGTGACAGGATTCCTTGTGGCTTTCTTTCGCATAGAGTCGCGATTATACGCTTGGTTTGGATATTTTAGCCACCCACGAGGAAATGCTAATTCCAGTTCCTGGCTGATCCCACATACTGTATGCCTCCCCCAACAATGCCCCTCTGCATGAATACATCTGAGATATGAAAGAAGAGTAAGGACAAAGGAGTCCTCGTTGCATGACTTCAATGTATTTATGTAAGATGTGACTCAACTCTGTTACAATTATGAACCATTGTAGTGGCACTGGGCTTTTTGGACGTTTCTACAGCCTTTTTATATAACCAAATGATTCTTGAGTTTCTTGATTTCAGAACTTTTTGAGGACTGGGTCAATCTTGTGTTTTTCTGCGTGAATATATTCTCCTTCTCTGGCAGTTGTATAAACAAAATCTCATCTTGAACCAAGAAACAAGAATTTCCTGAAAGAGTTTCACCAAAAATGCTTAATATAGCAAATAACGCATTTTCATTTAAAAAATTTTTAAATATTGTTTTATAAAGAAAAAGGAGCAGGATAAGATCAGACTGAACTTGTAATTAAAATGTATATTCAATATCAGATCAAGTCTGCAACAGCTTCGACTGTTGATCATTTGCTGCCTCTTGAAACTATCCAGTAAAAAGTATAATCTTCTGCTGCCCCCTAGACCAATAAGAGGTATTGCAAACACAACCAATCAATTCTCTCTCTCTCTCTCTCTCTCTGCCTCTCTCTCTCTGTCTGTCTCTCTCTCTCTCTCTCTCTCTCTCTCTCTCTCTCTCTCTCCCTCTCTCTCCTGTCATTTGCACATCAGCACATCGATGGATCATTATAGGTTTTGTCTTGTATCTTCACATGGGAACAGAACATAACAACTTAACCAGGCCCTCAAATGCAATTAACCACTCATTCAGGCCATCAATCCCAATCCTCACTGACACATAACTCACACACAAGCTACACACTTACCATGACTTTTTATTTTCTTTTTGGGTCATATGCTGTGGTTAATTGATATAGACTCCAGAGGGAGTCATCACTATACCTGCTCCCGGACGGTATGTGTTTCTTTAGATGTTCAGACTAAACGAGCCTTTGCGCCACTGACATTTGCTCCTGGGCTGTGACTATTGAACACTGTCTGCAGTTATATAAGACAGGTAAAGGGCTTACTGAAGGCGAAACAAATCACTCCAAGTAAAACCTGAAATCATCAGACAATTTCCTTGGACCGCCAACCCGACATAAACATAGGCTCTTCCGCAGTTCAGCAGCTCATCAAGATACTCTGACTTCTGTTAAAATATCAGCACAACATAGAACGGCTTCATGTTATCCTCTGACATTCCCTCGTTCTCTCTCCCCAACAACCTGAGGCCTCCTCAGAAAGAGGCTTTAACTGAGAGCGACTATGTCCCTTGATATAGGACAGATCCTCCCCTACCGGTCAACGTCAAATCCACAACACTTCACAGGACTTATAAGTGAAGCACACACTGGGCCACATTTAACACACAGGATAGAAGAATATTACACGCAGGTGAGTTAAACCATTCAGACTTATAAAGAAAAATGTTGCACCGGTCGATTTTGGTTTGGATATTAGTTTTGATTGACAAAATATGCTTCTAAACAAAAATAATTGTTTGGTCTTTATGTCAAGGACATGAGTGCCTGATTGTTTTACCTGTTTATATGTATTATATTGGTTTTGGTGTCTACAATGAACCGAGTTTATTTGTCTTGTTAGGATTAATATCTGCAGTGAAAAGATCAATTCTGTCTTTTTTTTCCAATGTTTTCACCATCAATATTTCTTGACATTCCCAAATTCTTCAGACTTTTATTTCGGTTTCTATACAGAAATTATTATTCAGCAGGAAAAGCTTTTGAGAAATGAGTTTTAAACCGTCAAAACTTAATCACGTTAAATTGTTTTGTAATTTCAAACATTGTACTATAAAGGGAAAATAAATGAAGCTTAATTGAGTTTTAACAATTGTGTAGTAGAGTACAATATAATAATGGTGCTTTCATTCCTCGATATCTGCAAATATAAATGAGAACAGAAGATGAAGACAATAATACTGGTCCTGGTGACATTTTTTTTTTTCAAAGGACTGCTGTAAAATCAGTTGTATTCATTTCATTTCCAGTTCATAAGTGTGAAGATAAACACAGTTGATCAAGTCAGCCATCTCCAAGGACGACAATCTTTGGTTTGATGCTTCACTTGTCCATCAGTCTGATTAGTCCCACGGGGGAAGTGCAGGCCTGAAGAAGCGCCTGCAGCTGCCAGAAATGAGAAACACCAGCCACAGAGGGACCTGGTGGTAGAACAGGGCCACAATATAACGCGACTGTCCCTTGGTTGGAAAAGAACACTCACAGCCTCTGGCTTCAATAGTCCATTAGAGCAGGCAGCTCAGGTGAACTGTGCTCGGGAACTCTGGCGTCTTCAGATGTAAATCAGCATGACTCAGAGCTGCTGGAAATAATCTCATTTAATTTCTTTAGAAAAAAACAAATATATTAGGTTCTCCTGACTGAGCCAGAGGAAGTAATTCTTGGCTCACTCAGTGCCTAATTTTATTCCGCCTCATGTATTAAGGAGATTTTTCAAGTTATCATTATTTTTGAAGAAATTATTTCTATAAATATGAAAAATGTTCAAAAAAACACAACAAAGAAATTCAGGAATACACAAATTTTCCCAACAATCAAAAGTACACTGTCTGCATGCAGAATACCACCTTTGTCATTTTGGTGTGGGAGTCACGGTCCTTTTATTGAGCCCTGAAATGGTGGGGGCTCTAAAATGAGTCTCTTAAGTGAGTTAGATGTTCCCGTGTACAGGGAGTCACGTTTCCCCCCAAGGAGAGTCCACACAGAAACAATAACAAGATAACAGCCGGAGGAGAAGCTGTGACCATGTTGGTAACATGTTTTGACTTCATCTCTGCCGAGGATTCACGTCTCAGCAGAAGTGAAATGCATTTCTAATGAGCATTTAGAAGATGACTCAGGCTTTTGTACCCACTAAAAATAGATGCAATTAAATCTAATCTAATCTCTCCAATAAACACTTGTCTTTTTGAGTGAGTGGACGAGATGAATCTGATTGACCCAGATCTTCACTTAACCTCTTCTCTTCCCCTCAGACATGGACAGAAATGTGTCTTTCCTCAACTTGACCTCGAGCCCCACTCAGCTGCCTCTCAACGCCACGCTTTACATCAATGCCACAGAGAAACTTTTCAGTGTGTTTGATGGCTGTGAGGCTTACGTGGAGGGCATCCTCTTCGACCTGACCATTCAGTGCATCAATGTGTTCGTGGGAATCCCGGCCAACTTGTTGGTCATAGCAGTTCTTATCCGCAATCGCAGGGAACCTTCCACATCAGACATATTCTTAGGTTGCCTGGCCTTTATGGATACTTACTTTGGAGTTATGACCCCTATCACCTTGTGTAACCTTTACATATGGGGCAGTAAAGAGGTGTGGTCCTCCATCAAGTTCTCCTATGGTGTGAAAGATACCAGCGGTCCGCTCTTCCTCTCCTGCATCTGCCTCGATCGCTTCATGGCTGTGGTCTTCCCGATCACATTCGGACAGCTGAAACACTTCAAGTACCGGTTGTGCCTCTCACTGCTGGTCCTCTGCCTTACCTTTGCTTATTCGGCAGCCAAAACAGTGGGAGGCCTGCCCAACTTTGAGAAAGTGTTCACCGGTGAGATCCTGGCGGCATTTACTTGGATGATTCTGTGCAACACGAGCATCCTGTGGGCCCTGAAGAAGTCCCGAGGCGCAGGGAAAGATGAAATGCACCCCATGAAGAAGAAAGCCTTCAAAACGGTCCTCTCCATTCTTTGTGTCATCGTGGTCAACTACCTGCCGCCTGTCGCACTGTTTCCGTTTGAAGACTACTACCCCCCAGATGCTTTTCGCTGCTATGTGCAACCAGTGGGCTTTGCCTTTGTAAACATCAGTAGCACCTCCCAGCCCCTCGTCTACCTGTCACGTCTGGAAAAGGTGCCTTTCATCCCTGATTCATGCCTTAAGAAGTGTAACTGTGTCACTGAGGAGAAAAGTAACAAATCCCCTCCTGCACAGAATCAGACTGCCTAGGTATATATAGAGACTCTTATGCACAACTGAACCTTATTGAAGATCTTATTTGCAACGAAAGTATAGATTTTACTGTGAATTTGTATTTTGTGAATGTGAGTGATTTTAATTTTAATACATCTCAATTATATCCAGCATATTTGTGTCAAATCAGTTGAGCTGTGAAGAACATGACAGTTTGTTTGTATGTGTAATGTCCTTTCCATTTTAATAGCTTTTCATGTGTTCCTAACCATTGTGATTGTTTTTGTATGCCTTTATTTCATTATTATTATCATTTCTATTAATCACGTACTACATTGCAAAAAATAACTCCGATTCAGGGAAACAAAAGCTTTAATATCGAGTCAACAAGCGGAATATTGTCAGGTTTTATTATCATTACTCTTTCACCCTTTTTCATATAGTCCTATAAACTGTGTTGTCCACTCACTGTAACGCTTGAACGCTCAAACACTTAGTGTTTGGCGCCACCTTGTGTGCAAAAGAAGTTAATAAAATTATCATGACGTAGACGAGTCGGTACCAATAAATTACACATCTTTTATACTGTGATTTCAGAGCAGGCAGAGCAAAAGATATCAGTTAGGCGAGAGGAGGATCGCATACTAAGTCCAGATCTAGTGTCGTTTTAATCCCATTTGTATTTTTCAATTCAAATTGTTCTCCGTCCTTATTTATTTTTATAACAATCGTTACCACCTTCACTCAGCAGGTTGATTTTGAAAAAGGACTAACCCGACATAATCCCATTTATGTGTCTCTGCTCCCTGGACAAACAATCATACAAACATTCCCATTTAGCCAATTTAAACTCATCAATTATCATTCAACCTATGCATTTGAACAGTGAGAGGAAACCAATGTACCCAATGAAAACTTTGGACAGAAAAACCCAGAAGAATAGACCAAACTGAGGAGTTTCTCTCTATGAGGGGAGAGCGTTATCTACTACATTACGCTGTGGTAACATAAAACAAAATGACAAATTTAATTTGTTAATGTGAGATTGATTGATCTACATCTGATAAAAATGTCAAATCAAATCAAAATATGGGAAAAGTGATGGGAAGCATTCAAGGAATAGGAACTAGGTGGCTTAGTAAGAACACCCAGAATACAGGAAAACAGCAAAGTCCAATGATTAGTGTGTCAGAGCTTGTGTTTGCTTGATGTACTATAGTGAATATACAAACTTCAATTTCATATGGTTGAATGAACTTGTGGAAGTAAATATAAATGCACCAGCTGTTATTTTTTTTTTATTTTACACAAATAATTAAATCCTAACTAAATAAATCAGCGTCAACATTTTAACTGACAAGTTTTATTTGCACTGTTTTATAATATTGTTTTTCACTACGTGGACAGAATCAGGTTACAGGTTTCCATGTCTTATAGATTTTTATTCTCATCCAATAAATAAAATAAAATAATTAATCTTGTCAACTACTGTATATTTTGGCACAAAAAGTAGGAAGATAACTGCAACTGCTGAAGTAATCTGATACATTTTCTGAAAGAAAATAGTAGTATAACAGGTCAAATTACCAAATACATCTTGTTTTTAACCTAATTATCAGAAAGAAATGTATTCATCTAGCTACTGCCTCAACATTGTGACAATCACCCGTTCGGGTTTGAGTTGTAATGGATGGCTGCTCTGAGTATAAAAATATGGAAGCAACGTTTCAGTGAAGGTGTGTTTAAATGCATAAATGAACGTGTTATCAGCGTGATCGAAAAAAGAAACCATCCCCTTGTCGTAATCCACCTGCACTTTGACCTGTTTAGGCGTCCTTGAAACTGTCAGTGTTGTGGGTGGAGAGGTCATCGCCCTGAGTTCGCCGTCCCGGAAACACAGAGTCCAGAAGCCATTCTCAGGCCGAGCGGGAACCTCCACGTTCCTCGATACAGACGAGGTGGCCACACCCAGGAGCCAGTCCAGATTGTTTCCTGTTTCCACAACCCAGTGGTGGCTTCCTGAGCCCAGGGTGGTCATGCCCACCACCTCGGCGCTCATGTGGAAGCGCTCTGGGTTGTCAGGGCAACAGGTTTGCTGCCTTGAGTAGTGGAAGGACGTGAGGTCATCAGACAGGATGAGGCAGGGGTGTGCTGTGTTTGGGTCCAAGGTTACAGGACCTGAAAGAGACAAAACTTTGGAGGTGAAGTTGTTTCTGTCTATGATATAAACCTGATGGGTAAGATACTGCTGTGTACTCACTGTAGTCAACATGGTCAAGCATTTTCTCCCAGACTCTATACTTCAGGTTGCGAAGGTGTTTGGTCACATCAATCAGTAACCCGGACATGTTATCAGATTCAAGACACATGCTCTCAGCTCTGTGATAATGGTAAAAAATTCAAAAGTCTTACTCTGAAGATTTGTCATAATCTATGCTTCAATTCAGTAAATACAATTCAGATTCAACCTACCGGTCCTGAGTGGCTTTAAAATTCTACGAAAAAAGGGGGAGATCGTGTCAAGGTGAGCAGATCTACTGCAGCTACAAAACATGTAATAGATTCAGTGGTACAGACCTTCAACAAAACCATATCCTCCTCTTTCAGCTGCTCCTGTATGTCTGCAATGGTCTCAGTCAGGGATGCCACCTCTGCTGCAAGTTCCTTCATCTTGTCCTTCATTCCTGCAATTTTCTCCTCTTCTTCATTCTTCACGGCTGCTAATCTAGTTGACTCCTCCTGGTAGAGAACTTGGTGGAGCTGCTCAAACTGACTCTTGATCATTTTCTGTGTTCGCAGTGCTTGGCTCTAAGGAAGGAGTTGTTGGTCAGACACTTTTAACCCATAGCGAATGTGATATTTCACCTGCAGGTTACCTTGATGTACTTCAACATATTAGTAGAGGTACTGTGAATCCTACTAAGGTTGTCCAATTTATCTTGCAAGCTCTTGAGAGAAAGAGCGAGCTCGTCCTAAAAGTAAAGTCAGGGAAGAGTGAAGAGAGGAGATAGTTACATGCAGTGTTTTTAATTTGGATTTTTCAGGCCTAGATTTAACTCTGCAGGTGCAGGTCCCAGTCAGGAACGACTCGTAGAGCAGCATTCTCACTTTAGGTGTTTCCTCAGATACCAGTTGCAGTTAGTCTAGGTAACACATTGTAATGATTTTTTTTTTCTTACCTTGCAATCCAGCAGGGACTCTTCTATAGGTGAACAATCATGGTTTTTGTGCAGTTTGGAAGACTGACACACCACGCAGATGGGCTGTTTGTCAACCAAACAGAAGAACTTTAACTTTTCCCCGTGCAAGCTGCAGCTCGTGTCATCCTCTACTTCCACTGAATTCAGTCTCTTGACCTGCAGAAGAGTCTCGCAGACATTTTTCAAAGCTAGATTAGAAGGAGGATGAGACTTGGAGGGTTTTTTCCTGCACACCGGGCACTCTCGCAAGCCTGTGTCCCAGCAGTTTTTGAGACAATTCCTGCAGAAGCTGTGGCTACATGACAGCAGAACAGGGTCTGAAAAGATGTCACAGCAGATTGGGCAAGTAAGATCCTCTTCTGGGAACGACACGCTCATCGTCTTGCTGCGTACAAATGAAATCCTTCATTAGAAGTAAATAAATTAAAAAACAGCATCCGTCCTCAAGCTTAAGTCCATGATAATTCCTCTGTATGAATAACAACAGCACGTCTCGCAAAACTCTTCCTTTGAAAGCCTTACAGTACACTAAGCGCTCATCTATTGTTCTTGACATGAAGAAGCAAATGCGTTTGGATTTCCTGTGCATGAGTTTTGTGGGAGTAACTCCAATCATGCAGCAGGGTCACACACACACACACACACACACAAAAAAAACCTCTGTGTACAACACAGCTGGGAAGCAGGAAATAAAGTCCTATTGGCTAGTTGTTGGAGAACTGGTTGGTTACTTGCAGCGAGTCTGGAATGTAATCATTCAGGATACAAAGGGGAATGTTTCAGTGTTGACATCTGAGTTACCCAGCCAACCCTGCGTGTGCAATCTACTTATTGAATACATTTAAATGAATCAGATTTAACAAAAAATATTTTTTTTTAATTTTCAGCAGTTGCAGAACAATTGTTGTTGAACCCGTTGTTAAATTCACAGTCAGGCTTCTGTTCTTTAACAGATGAGTAATGTCACCAACTGTCTAAACAATGTCTGAACACCCAAATAGTTCGTTGCCAATAAGGTTTGGTTATAACTAGGTCACCTACCATGGTTCATTGTGCTGATGTTACTGGTATTAATGTGCTGAATACAAAATACAAATTGATGTCTGTGTTTTTAGATGACTACATTCATATCTCTCCAATTCCAGACAGTCAGAATGACAAAATATGTGGTGTCTAAAAATAGATTACACACAGAGAGCAGTCAGTTTGAAAGTCCACTTCTGATAAGTCTTGTTTGATGCCAGATGCTATTCTAAGTATAAAGGCTTTTGGAGTAATACAATTTTAGATGGGTTTCTGACTTTGGAGAAAGTGCAGCAAACTGCATGGCTTTTCAACACAATAAAAATAATATTTTTTAACTGGTTTCTTACTGCAAAATGGTCATTGATCCAAGCAATTCCAAAAAAAACCCTTTCATTTTGCCTTGAAACAATATATTTCAACTGTCTTGATATCTTGTCTCATTAAAATGTCCATCCAGAATCACCAATACTCATTTGTACAATATACTTTATCTATCGTCTTTCATATATTAACACATCATTCTTACTGAACGATAAGTGTAAAAATTGCCATTTCGGAAACATCACCTGCATTCTTTATCCACACTCTTTGTTTAAGACAGATATGTTGATACAACAATAAAGAAGGTTTTAAGCTTTATAGACATATGCCTGTCTTATGAAAGATAGATCCTGTGTATGCAGAGAGATCATTAGGTTGCAACTCCAGACAGTTAACTTCTCATTTTTATCATGACTGGTTTTCATGTCTCAGTTCTATGAGACTCAGCAGTGCACAAGAAGCTGATGTTTCAGGAAGTATCCCACATGTACGTTCTGCAGACATCCTGTTCAGCAATACAGACATAAAAATCCCTTTACACACGCAAACATACATAAATCCCCGACGAGAATGACAACATGTACCCAGACTCATGGGATTAAGCCAGTTCCCAGCCCATGCATGTGACATACACGAAGATTGACAACCACAGATTGAGTGAACCATGTGGATAATTTGCGAGAAAATAAATGTAATTGAGCCTATTCTCTGAGGCTCTTCTGATCTCAATCTGCAAGATGTTGACAACTACAATCCTCGACCAAATTTGAATTGTGCATTCATCCTAGCGAAACAATAAAACATCAGTTGGGACCAAAAAAGCCTCTCCTGGGATTCTTTTCCTCATCAGCTCTGAACACACAAACACAAGCAATTATCCGTAATAAATATCAGCTCTATCCAGCTGAGAGTCCCATAGCTTGAGCTGACGTGGAAGTAAGAAGTGAGGAGAATAATTGTGATACTCAACTTGTTGCATGAATATGTTCAATATTTCCATGATGAATGTATATCACAATGTGATAATAACAGTGGTGGCTACGCAGTCACAATAGTGTGACTAATGGTAAACGTGTTGTATTTGTGATTTGTGTATTTGTGTGGCTCATGGATGTGTGTGTGTGTGTGTGTGTGTGTGTGTGTGTGTGTGTGTGTGTGTGTGTGTGTGTGTGTGTGTGTGTGTGTGTGTGTGTGTGTGTGTGTGTGTGTGCGAAAGGACAGTTGTAACTTACCTTGTTTGCTTGTGCACAGGCCGGCATTCAGGTAAAAGATTCCCCCTTGAACAGACACCTAAAGAAAGTTGCGGGCTGAACCAAGAGGAAGAGCAAGTGGGGGGTGCTGCACAGTTTTAGCAGGGTTCAGGATTTAGTTTATTTTTTAGGTGTTTGATCTTTAGATTTATTTGATAATATGAGTTTTCTTTCATTAACTTATAGGTATGGTTTTGGTTGGGAGTTTTAACTTAGTTTTTTTAAAACTATGTTAACTTTTATCACCTGTACAGTTCTTAATGGTTTTGTTCAATTAAGGGAACTGTATCTAAGGTGCCTTTTAACAACATTCATGGTTCTGCTGCTGGAGAAGCCACACTCCTTAGTCCTCCAATGCACTTTTTGCATTTGGCACTTTTTATTATGCACTTTTGAAAATAAAATAAAACTAAAAGATGTGTACCACCCGAAAAAGAAAGCTGACTCATCTCTGTACTCACTGTCCAAATTGCTCTCCGGCAAGTTTGATGGCCGTATCGGGGAGGCTATCAATGAGTTTCCTGCCTTGGTGAGTGGCCGGCTGCCAAGGCATGGGGATGACCTGACACGAGGTCGACTGGACACCAGTCCAGCCGACCGGGCATATCCATCAATTAGCCCCCTCACGTTTGGCATCTCCACAGGCTGAAGTGTTGCAAGAAACGACAGATATGGGTGAATACAGTGACAACAGGTAATGAGAAATCACATTGCACAGTGTTGGTGGCATGTTGAGGAGATGGGTTAAACAGAAAACCGAAATACTGAATAACTTGCCTTTCCAGATTAAATGTTTGTTCTTGGTCTTGGAATTTGTGAAATGCATTTTGAAATAAATGGATTTATAGTCCAATGTGACTTACAGTATATGCTTTTTTTCCCTCTTCATTGCACATTTTTTGACTGCAAGGTATACTCAAGAGCGACTTACAGTCCGGAAAATACGGTGCTCTCAAACAGTAACATATATATTAATACTGACACATCTGAGCTGATCTCACAAGTGTTCCATTTATCATGACATCAAATTGATTCAAATACACGTTGTGGTTGCAGAGATATATATACTGTACTGTATTCATTTTAGGTACAGTATGTCATTTTTGGAGCAAAAGCCTGAAAAAGAGACCCTGACCTCTGGAACAAAACACAAAAATTTACCAAGATTTTTCTCCCAAAAAATGTAATTCTGAGAAATGTTAAGAGAAACGTAATCAGCTTTCTCAAATACCTTCAATACCCCTCTATGAGCGGCGGTGGAGATTACGGCAGAGTTGCCTGTTTTGGGAGAACGACTTTTTCACAAGCATTAAACATAACATGCTAGTACTTACTTTCTGCCAACCTAATAAGCTTTCTAAAAACATTTACTTCTATACTAGTGATTACATTTGAGAACTTGTCATTTCTTATATTTACTTAAGTAAAGGAGTTGAGCCCACTACTTTACTTTTGCCTGTTTTACACAAGTATCTATACTTTTACTTAAATCTGTCACCTTGCACCTGTAGGAAGGTAAAAAGGAAATCCAAAATAAACTTTAAAAACTATTGGCAATAAGTTTTGGCAAAATAAAACCCTCTCACTTTCAGAATAAAATACCATATAGAAATTAACAGCCAGCAGTGTGACTCAACTTGACATGTAGTGAAATTGCTGCAGTTTAAACAAACACGATTTTCCCTCTCAACAATGGTCAAACTGTTTTAGAACAAAAAGGAATTTTAGATATTTCCTGAGATGATTGTGGTGCTTCATGCACTCAAGCTCAGTTCATAGAGGTGCGATTCCCACCTTCCTTCAACGATGAGCATCTGGAATCTGATTACTGCCAAAATAACACAAGTGTTCACAAATGAAAACAGAATAAGATGACCCAGCAGTAGAAACCAAAAGAAGAGCGTAAATGTGTGCATGCCTACATTTCAGACAAACGGAACTGCAACATGCGGCTGTCAGTTTAGAAATGCTATGTAAATGTCACATGAGGGAAAAGTTTGTTTTGGAAACTTGTCAAACAAAAGCAGTCCAAAATCAATGTTTTATATTCCAATTGCCTTCTACAGTGCTTTTTCCATTTTACTGTAACACAGATGTGTTTATGTTTCTGATTCCTTCCATATATACTGTATGTTTCTCTCCTTTGTCTCTGTCTATCTTGTGTGGAGAGTTTTCATATTCTTGTGGCAGCATAAGAAGGAAAATCAACACTTGTTCTTTCCTTGACATTTTCAGTGACTTCCAGTTGCCATAATCCTTTATTTTATTTTATTATATATATATCTTCTTGGGAACAATAAATCACATTGTACTGTGCTGAAGGTCAATTGATAGGTTATATATACAAAGACTTTATTCCTTCTTGATGCACTTTCTCTTGGTTCCACTGAGCTTTTCGGTACCTTTAGGTTTGAAAATCTTCCAAGCACTCAAAAGCACCCAAACTCACAATCTCGCAAAATGTAGAGCTTTTAAAAGAGAGAAATAACATAAATATTTTCCGTGTTATTTGAAATGATACATAAACAATTAAAAACTACAATTTTCTTTACAGACCAAAATTAATTGGTGATGTCTGTCCATGACCAGATCCTGTTGTCTAGACTGATATAGAGGCTGTGGCTGCCTCTGAATAGATTATAGAGTGACCAAACACAAAGAGTTAATTTGCAAAAGTGAAATGCGTTGCTCACTGTGAAGCCTATAGCACCATTTCAGACTCTATCAACACTTCAAAAGGGGAGAAATCACACTCTATATACACACCTAATTTGCTTTCTTTCTGTGTTTTTGTTTTCCTTGAAATATGGATCTGTAGATCAATTTGAGGAACGCCCCTGGCTAGTATGTTCCAAGTTTTATTGCAAGGCGTCATGAGCTTGTCTGGTTGCCGAATCACATTGCTTTGTATTTAGTCTTGACTTGGTTTCATTGCACTCCAGCTTGGTCGTGACTACTTGATCTCATGGGTAGTCAGTTGCTGTCAGGAAAATAAGACCATTTTTTGCAAAGACAGTAAAAATATCAATTTGATCATTTATGACAAGGTATAGTCTGAAACCAATTTTTCATAAGGCCCAAAGAGTCCGTAAACTAGTAAGACATGTGTTTATGTAAAATGTAGATTAAAAAAAAATGTGTTGTTTGAATGGAGCTGGGAATTCATGAAGGTACCACTTTGGAAATGTGATCCTTTTTTATCATGCAAGTTACATGATAATGACAAATAACGATGAGATGAATCCAGCTAAAATCTAAAAAATTAATTACAAGCAATGCTATCAGCACCTGTAGAGATTCACACATCGATGAAACAATGCATGTAAAAACAATATTTCCTCTAGGCCTCTCTTCCATGTGTCTGGGAATGCATTATATTCTTTGTAACTATTTCAAACTATAATAGACAAATGAGGTTTGACCATTGTAAATTTAGGAAAGACAAAGTATGTTTATTACTCAATGGATCATGTAGAAATCCTATTTATTATGTAGCTTCACAACAGAGGTCATACTGCATAAAAACTGGTCAAGTCCACAATGACTTCCTGTGTTGACCCATAACGGAGCAGCTGGATAGACACTTACTATATACAGGGATTGTACAACTGATTGTATGGGATTGAAATTTTCCTCTTCCCCAGTAGGAATTTACTTTTTTGACATCTCTAAGATTCAAGAAATGATAACACTTGACAGTTATCAATGAATACAACACTGACAAGCCATATTAAAGTCGGAACATTTTATATATCTGGTTATGTATATTTATACTGTTCCGTATGAACAAAAAACAATCTGTATAAAAGAAGATTGTGCCTCTCAACAGTTAAAAGAGATGATGATGTCCATGCCTGTAAAGAAAGAAATAGCATCTGAACCTCTGAATTACTTGAAATTAAGGTTGTACAAATGCATTATCCTAAAGATGAGGATACGCACCGATAAAAACCAAAGAATCAAGTCTAACAGGGTTATAAAAACATGTTGAAGTGCCTCACTGACCATTTAAATATGCAAACTCCTTCCACTGCCACCAGCTACCTCATTTCTCTTTACCTCCCCTCTGTTGCCCTGTCCCACCTGAAAACACTGTTCATATAGATACAAACAATTGGTCAGCTCATCAATTAACAACACAAACAATTTATGGTAGCGAACTCCTTCAGCTTTCAGATGCAGGGGCTTTTTTTGTCCATTTGTGGGGAGAATGTTTGGATGATCTGAACCTTCTTGTGAATGTAAATAATTTACCTTTACCTTTATCCTGATGGAATCTTAATTGTGACTCTCCAGCTCGCCTTGCAGTAATTCATCAACGTCCTCTTTGACTAGAAAAAGGATGTGCTGTTTGTTGTTGGGAGGAGAGAGAGAGAGAGCGAGAGCGAGAGCGAAAGCGAGAGAGAGAGAGAGTGAGAGAGAGAGAAAGAGAGAGAGAGAGAGCACTTGGAAACAAAGTATGAGGATGCACAGACAATGAGAAACATGCACGCAAAC
>OMNM01000118.1:11210-24923 GCA_900302745.1 Parablennius parvicornis
AAAGGGGGGCAGGATAGTGTCATGTAAGAGCTGGTGGAATGAGTTCAGGCTCTGTCAGGAAACAGCAGGAAGAGGGAAGATGAAGCTACAGTGCCACCTGCAGGGTGGAGCTGAGAGAGAGAGAGAGAGAGAGAGAGAGAGAGAGCGTGAGACAGAGAGAGAGAGAGAGAAACTGGTCTGACTGGTTTGTAACTGAGTCTGAACTTGGTTATACCAACAGTCTCCTCTGTGGAAAGAGTCGTCAAGCTGAAACTAGAATTAATGTTTCTGCCCTGCAGCTCTGAATTAAATTTTTGATTAGCTACCAAAGAAAACCTGTGATAAAATTCAATGTCAGATATTTGGGGTGATGGTGACTGCTGCTTTGAGTTGGCCATTTTGTTTACATGTAGTGTGTTTTGTTGGAAAATGAAACACTATAAATGCTACATAAAACACTGGTAGATGCTAACAGGTATCATTGCAAAATTAGAATCCCTGCTCTTTCCGAGTCCATCCACATCCTCCTCCTCTGTTTTTTGGGAGTTTTCTCTCCAAACACTTAAATGCCATAACAGTGATGACCTCGTTCATGTTTATGATGTTTTATTCTGGCACAATCACGTTGACATACATCATAGCCTGCAGTAATTTTTTTAGGAATCACTGTTGATGAAAAACTCAATTGGAAGCTGCACATAAATACCCTTAAGGCAAAATGAACAAAAAATACATAAGATTATTGTGTAAAATCAGATCAGTACTTGATTATAATTCACTTTACTGACTGTATCACTCTCTCATTCTTCCACACCTGAAATGTTGCGTGGAAATATGAGGAAATAATTAGAGAACAAACATTTACCCATTTTTTTTTCACTACAGAAGTAGGCCATTAGAATAAGAATCCAACATTCATGTAACAACAAATCTACTAGCTGTGATGTATAAGGCACATAATTATAATCGTCCACCTCATATCCAAACGATCTTCTAACACAGAGAAGGTCGATACAGCCTCAGGGGTCCTGGGATTTTTGTTAGAAATAATGTTTTTAAAAGTTGATGAGTTTCTGTAAATAGTGTTCGTCTATGGAATAACCTGGATGATAATTTGAAAAAATCAACTTCGCTTAAAACGTATAAAATTTTTATGCTCACTATTTTTGAAAAATATTAAGCTCACATTATTAAAATCCACTGTGTTCCTTTAAAGGGCTGTTTGAATGTATTTTTTGATTGTTGTTTTTTGGGGGGGGGAAATGGCAAAGAAAAGCAATTCTCGTCTGAAATTGACATACTGTATTCAGTTTTGACAATTATTTGTTTATTTTTTGATGCTTTAATTGTAGAAGCTTCACTTGTATCACGTACAGGGTTATTGGCCAAATAAGTTTAACTCCGGCCCAAACCCTCCGGTCACAAATTAAAAGAAGGATGAGAACAAAACTATGACTCATTCCATCAAAACACACAATTTACAGCTGAATTCAGTCGGCGTGACCTAGAAATGGAATATATGAATCCAGAAGTGTAAAAGTTACGGGAGGAAAGACCATAAACATCTCAACAGCTGTTATCTTTTAATGTGTAACACATCAGGAAGTCAAACATTACACAGAAATTACTGGTGCCAGGCGAGGTCTGTTCATAAAGGGGCAGAGCTTCAACCAGCAGAAGAACACGAGCAGCCTCACTTCACCTCCATAACCTGAATGAGAAACTTTTGAAAAACAAACTCAACATTCAGCATAAACAGAGATGCATCATGGGTAAGTTCAAAAACCTGAGTTTTTACCAGTTCAAAATGTTTCAGCGGTTTTATTCTCTTTAAAGCAGCTTTAGATTGAAGTTTTCAAATTAACTGGAAGTGAAGTTTATTCGCGTAAACTCAGTTTTTATTGTCCCCAACAATAGAAACCTGTGAGTCAGCTGAGTGACACAAATCTCTTAAATAGAACATGTAAATGTTAAATATTTTCTACTTAAAAGGTTTTCTATGTCATTCTAACTCTGGGTTCACAGTTTACTGACAATAGGAAAACACATCAATATTCAAATGTTACGGTTTAAAAATGCATTCCAATCTTCTAGCAGCTGTACATTCAGTGTCTGAATCTTTTTTTAAATCAGAAACTACTCTGCGTGTGTGCGCGTGTGCGTATGTATGTGCGTGCGTGCGTGCGTGCGTTGTGTGGTGTTTATAAAACATGGGAGGAGTCTTCCTGTTGAGCAGACTCTCGTTAGTACGACCAGCTGAAGTTTTCTCTGTAGCACGAAGTTTCACTAATGAATTTAGACCAATGAATTATGTCCCGCAGTTACCATTGCAGCTGTCCCGATCAGCAAGTTTCACATTAAAAATGTAAAAATGTATATATAATTTTTTATAAAAAGGTACCAGGTAAAATGTATTTAAAGTTTTAATTCCACAAAACGATAACAGATATTTTTTTCTGCAGGATGCTAAACTACCTTCTTAAGGTTCTTTCTTTATCTCTCGTTCTCTCGCTCTCTTTCGCAGACCTCTCTCGGCCACAATGCGCCTATCTATGCCAACGTATCGATGGTGAAGAAAACCTCTCCGCATAACATAGCTAGTTCTGAACCCCCGTCACAACCCCCCGAAGACCCTGCCCCCTCCACAGGTCACACGCACTCACCCTCGGGCTCCTCTTCTGGCGCGTTAAGCCCCGCCTCCCTCGTCAGTCCTCCAGTGGCATGGCAGGTAATGTGATCTGTCTTTGGCTGAACAGCAGGTGTGTTTGTGCGGTTTGTTCTTTCATCAGGAGGAGAATAATAATCAAAGAATCTCAAAAGAAAGTAACAAATTATTTTATAAAGTTTTTAAGTGAAAACATACAACTTTTTTTGCGTTTTGGGTGTCTATTTAACGCAACTTTTTGAAACATTGCTCCGACTTTGTTTCCATGGAAACGGGGGGAACGTGTAACTTTTCTACCACACTAGAGCACCATGGCTGTAATTAATACTTCTTCTGCATATACATGAGTAGATGGACAATAACAAACATGGAGGCCTTCAGAGTGTCATGACTCTATATTCTCCTTGACTTGGGAGTTTTATTTTGATAGTCACCGTAGTAACAATCCAACTTGATTGTCTGTTCACTAGAGTGTCCATGTTCTCTCATTGTTAATGTTTATAGCGTATTGTTCTTTGCATTCATGTGTGTGTGGTTTAATTACGAAAACAAACAGTGCCCGGCATGCTGACTACATCATCTCTAGTATTTCGTGCCATTTCTGCAAATCTTTCCTGAAATGAAAATGCAAAAACGAATTTTTTTCACTTGAAACGTTATGTAAACGACACTTTTTTATTTTTTATTATATTTAACGATTTTTATTTAGGGTATTGTTTTTTGTTTAGTTTTTTTAATGGCATGGGACACTATGGGATAGTGAGATTTAGGATGTGATAAAGATTATAGAAACTTTTACAGGAATACATACAGTCTTGGTCTTAGTCTCGGTTTATTCAATTTAAAATCATTGTAAGTCTATAAATGTTGACAAACAGCACATAAGTGAGTATTTGATCAGTTTGATGCCTCAAATGTTCAATGACATTTCACGGAGAGCCACATGTGGTGTCAAGGAAAACACTTTGGTCTGTTAAAAATTGGGTTGGAGTCGTTTGGGTTTCTTGTTTCTGTTTGAGAAATTTCGTTGAGTTTAAGCCGAGTTTAAACATGCTTCTCAGCTGTGAGTTCAAATTACAGCGGCTTTGTGAGGTGATTAAATTTTCATCACGTGAAACAGGAGCTTGCGCCGATTGAACACGAAATGTTCACTGCAAGTTTGAAAATGTAAATTATTCAACAACTTGACTGTCATGTATACGACTTTGTTTGAAATCTGTTGGAAACGGGTTCGGCTTTGTTTTTTTCCAGAGACACACTGACCAGGACAGTGGGAAGGTCTTTTACTACCATCCACTAACCAGACAGACAACGTGGTCCGCCCCCCGCAGCCCCCCCTCCCCAGCCAGAGGAAACATGGACCAGGGTGGGGGGGATGAAGGGATTCCACTCTCCCCTGTGGTCATTCCACCTTCACCTCAGGTACCAGCCTCCACCTCAACATGTGGAAAATACCAACTGAACACATAGGAATTACCAACTGAACATGTAGGAAATACCAACAACATGTAGGAAATACCACCTGAACATGTAGGAAATACCACCTTAATATGAAGGAAATACCATCTGAACATGTAGGAAATACCACCTTATTATGAAGGAAATACCAACTGAACATGTAGGAAATACCAACAACATGTAGGAAATACCACCTTAGTATGAAGGAAATACCAACTGAACAAACAGAAAAAAACAACTGAACATCGAGGAAATACCAACTCAACATATAGAAAATTCCAGCTTAACATGTAGGAAATACCATCTGAAAATGTTTGGAAAATCCAATGGAACAAGTAGAAAATCTAATCTGAAGATGTTAAAACTCCTGAACACATAGAAGAAAGGAATTGAACATGTGAAACGAAATCACCTCAACACGTAGAAAACATCTTCTGAACAAATAGAAAACTGCTTATGAACATGTAGAGCACTGAAAAAACTGAACGTATAGAAACTCCACTCAGACATGTTTCTAACTCCACCTCTGGCGTCCCACCAGGACTCATCTGTTTGGGAGCAGCTGCTGGACGAAATCTCTGGGAGATTCTACTACTACAACCACACTACAGGAGCCACATCCTGGACCGTGCCAGACTTCCCACCTACATCCCCAACGGGATCCGGGACCAGCACGAGAACTGAGGACAGGCCGGTACGAGTCTGGATCTGATCCACGTCAACATTTACAGAGCAGGAATTTACACAATGGATGTTCATAAAGTTACAGATCCATGTTTCAAACAGAGAGGATGTACAGTTGTTTTGGAGGTTTTCCTCAAAATAAAAAACAAATTCTCTAGAACTTACAAAGCAGCGTAACTCATATCAGCTCTTAGTGATTCAAACATTTTCCACTTCACCAATATTTGAGATTCTTTCACCAGACTTTATTATATTGGGGGGTTTTTTTTGTTTGTTGTTTCTGTTTTTGATTATTTATAGCCTCCACTGCCAGAGGAAGATTATCCCGTCAGAAACCACAATGACAACGACAGCGTCTTTACAACGGTAAACACACAAGCACCATTTCTATGGGACTGAAGAAACCCAACAGAAGTCATTTAAACCTTCCTGTTTTTGATTTTAAACTTTGTATTTTTTTCCCATTATCTTCAGCAGTCGACGGGTTTGATACCCAGAGCCCATCTGGACCTGAAGGATCCAAACAGCCCCCAGTCCAAGCAGCAGGAGGTGGAGATCTACCACACTGTGGAGTTTAAAGACCACCTGAGCTTTTTTTTTTTTTTCTTTTTTTCATTTAATTGTAGCTTTTTTTTTTTTTTTCTTCTATCATTTAATTGTTTGTTTGGTTTGTTGATTCTCGCAGTTACTGAATTTGCCCAAGAGGATGGTGGGAAATGGCGTCTCTGAGGACGGAGCGAAGTCGCAGGTCAAACCATGGCGGCACAGCGTGGCAGAAGACGTAAGTCCAACCAGAGAAAAACAAATATGAACATGAATCGGGTGTAAACTTGGTGTGACGGGGGAATTTAAAGAGGTTTGTTTGTTTTCAGACATTTTCCCCAAGTCACCACAGGAACGCTTCCGACTTAACTGACATGAACAGAAGAAATTCTCCCGACAGTCCACAAGTAAACTCTTAACCATCGCCACCATTTTTTATCTAACATCGACCTTCTGGTTCATAACTCATTCATTCATTCATTCATTCATTCATTGTTCCACTGATTAACTCAGTCATTTTTTTTAAAATTTGTTCACCGATTTATCATTTAGTCATTTATCCATTCATTTTTCATTAGCCAGTTTCATTCTTTCATTCATTGTCCTGTGATGTCGCCCTCTCCTCCCTCGTCAAGTTCTCTAGTCGATACGGGCTGAAGAGGAATCTGTCCGATCGGAGCACAGACTCCCGTCAGCTTCATGTAGGTCCCGAGCCCCGATTGGCTGTTGGGCGGTGCTGTTTGTTCTCACTAACAGACACTAACATCTGATTGGTCGGTCGGTCGAGGGGGAAACGCCACCGACCCGTCAGAACGTCACAAAGAGATGTTCAGATCCCAGTTTTCACCCCGAGCCTTTCTTCATGTTCCTCCACTAACATTCTAACATCATCCTCATGAAAATCATTAACTGTAACAATACTTTCTCTCTCTGCTTTAAATGTTTTTGCTGCTATTGGTGCTGCTTTGGTTGTACTGATGGTACTGTTGCTGAATCCAATCCTAGTTCTATTGTTGATTCATTCCACTGTCAGTTTGGTTGTTGGTTCCATTCTTTGATCATTGGTTGTCACGAAGGCTTTGCTGTTGGTTTCATTCGACCGTTGCTTCTCATGCAGTCTGAGCATCCTCTACTGGAGAAAAATACCATATTCCCTGAATTGTATTAGTGAACATTTATTATAAACATCTACGTCAGTCGGTCAACTGTTGGCCTCTGATGGCTATAGTCAGCTGATTAGCCGTTCAGGCCTTAGTTCCAGTGTTCATTCGACTTTATGTTGTGCTGTTATGTGTGTTTTTGGCACCAGTGTCGGTTCTATTGTTTGATTTATCATAAGCTACAATCTTAGTTCTTTTTGTCTGTTCTGCTGGATTTTCACACATTTTCTGTTGGTTCTACTCAGGCGTCCATTCTTCATCTTAATATTACTTTTATTGTTGGTTGTCATGAAGATTTTCTCATTGACACTATTGTTTTATTCTAACAGAGGTTCTGTAGTCAGTTGTGCAGTTGGTCCAGTCGTTAATTTATATCCAAATTCCATTGTGATCAGTGTGACGCTGTTTCCTCTTTTGGCTGTTCTGATTTCTACCGATCGTTCTCCAAAGTTAGAGAGTTTGTGTTGGGAGGTTTGGCAGGTTCACACTGTCCTTCAGCTCCTCCCTGAGTGTTGGACATTAGCTGTCCACTGCTTCTGAAGGGTCAATCGGGAGGTTGTCTGTTGTTGATAAGTCGACTGTCGCCTCTACTGTGAGTGCCGCTGTTGGAGTGTCTGGCTGTTGTAAGTTCAGTGTCAGTGGATAAACTGTGATGGGAGGACTTAGAATGTCACAAAGCGGGAAATGAGACTAAAATAGGAGAAATTGTATTGAGTGAGCATGAGCAGACAAACTAGAGATCCTTCTAATGAGCCTCCTGAACCTCAAAATATACACAAATGTACCACCAAGAGGTTTTAGAGCTGTTTGAGATGTGTTATTCATAAAATATCTCTTTAGAGAGTCACAACCTATTTCAATGAAATCCTTGAAAAGGCCCCTTCAGATCCTGGGAAGTGTTTCGGGTAACAGTGTTTCCAGGACCAAAGCTGGTAGAAAGTCTTTAGGCCGGCGCTCATGTTTACAGAGGAGTCACATTTCAGGTTCAAAGACTCACCTTGGTGTGTGTGGGTGTGTGTGTGTGTGTGTGTGTGTGTGCGCAGTGCCACATGCTGGAGAAAGCAGGAATTCTCAACAAGACTAGAGTTGCTGATAATGGCAAAAAGATCAGGTGAGGTCTTTTTAGTGCAAAGTTGAGATATTTCCTTTGTTGTCAGACTGGGTGGTGATTTTTTTTTTTTCTTTAAACTGTGGTTGTGTTGTCGTTACTCAGGAAAAACTGGAGTCAGTCTTGGACAGTGCTGCATGGTGGGATCCTCACTTTCCACAAAGACCCAAAATCTGCCCCCACTGGGAATGTTGTGAGTACCAGCTGGAGAACGTCAACATGGAGATTGAAGAGAAAGACAATCATATCTGCAGAACAGCATCAGCATTCATCAAATTATATAAAATTATATCACATAGTTATATACACAGTCCGTGTATTATTTACCCATATCTATAAAGCTATAATGTAAATAAACTCACAGACTACACATGCACACAAACAGAAATCTGAAAAGAAAGAAGCACAGCGTATTTACTCATACTTCTTCAATATCAATTTCATATATTCCTGAATCATACTGTTTTACTGTCTACAATATCTATTTAACAGCTCAAGAAGATCATGCACATACTGTTCATATACATACAATTTATCATAAAATATATACAACCTACAGCATTATCTTGTTAGTGTAAATTTTCACCTGAACATATAATATTTGTGTCATCTACGAACAAAAGAAGCTATTTTATCAGAACCTTACATATGTCATTTACGGTATTAATAAAATAAATTGTTTGGGTCCCAATACTGACCCCTGTGGGACACCACAAGTAATGTCCAAGTATGTTCACTGGAAGTCACCTATTTTCACAAATTGTTGCCTTTAACAAAAATTATTTTTCATCATGTGTAGAACAAAACCTCTGACCCAATACTTTTGAAAATGATGTGAAACAGTATTTTCCATAGTCCTAATGTCTCAATAGAGAATATATGCGAAAGGTCAGTAATGTTGCAACAGTTACAGAAACAAAGAGGAGCAAAATAGATGATGATGATGATGATGATGATGAAGACTTCTCTCCCTCAGAGTAAAGCCTCTCAGATAGTTCCAGAGTACACGGTGGAGCTGAGAGGTTCCTCAGTGGGCTGGGCCTCGAGAGACAAGTCGTCCAAGAAGCACGTTCTGGAGGTACCTGCTTATTGTTGCGTTACCGTGGTGCCAGTAAGCTTCAGTGGTTCTGTTACTGTTACTATGGTTACTATAGGTTTTGCAGGCTCCCTGTTAATTGTTACACCAGGGTTACAACAGTTTTCTATGGTTTTCTTGTTGTCTGTTACCACAGTTACACTCTTTCTGAGGGTTTATTGTTATATATTATTGAGGTTACAATACATTTCTGTGGAATGTTATTGTTCATCTCTTACCATGGTTACAATATATTTCTTAGGGTTTGTGTCAACTTTATAGTTGGTAAATTTAGTTTACTGCTTTTTGTATCCAGTTGAAAACTCGTCAGGGCTGCGAGTATCTGATGCAGTATGACACCGAGAGCATCATCTGTGACTGGCACAAAGTCATCCAGGACACGATAAGACAGCTGGTAACACACACACACACACACAAACACACACACACACACACTCACAAAGAGAAATTTATCATAAAGTATGTTTTAATGATGAAATAATCTAATGTAATGATGTTTCAGGAAGAGGAGCATCTCTCAGATGATGAAGAAGACATTTCAGACAAAGAAGACAAGGACAGAAGAAGAACATGTGAGTTTCAACTCCATAATGTCCACGCAATGTCTTCAGATTACGTTACAATAGGTTTGAATGATTTTGTCATTGTGACGATGAAAGGAGCTGATGATTTCTAAAACTGAGAACATTTTACTGCTCCTTCAGCCAACAGGACCTCATCGGGTCCAGAATCTGAGCAGAGACGTGTTCGGACGAAACTGCGACGTTTTCTCCAGCGAAGGCCGACGCTGCAGAGCGTGAAGGAGAAGGGATACATCAGAGGTAGTACACATGAGAAACTCACTGCTTGATCACAATGCAACCACACATTTAACATAATGCTCTCCTTTTTTTTTTTATATCTTCACTGACATCATTGAACCTCGCACACTTTTATGCTATGGTTGTGTTGTGTTTATACTGATGCAGTTATTGGGACACCCTGATGATGGGGGATTACAATAGCTAGTGTAGAAGTAACAAATTCATGGATTTAATTCTCAGCTTCACCCTGAGTCAACATGTTCTTGATATAAGAGACATCAACGCCCTGTGGAACACCATGTTTAACTTGACATGGCCTAAGTGAAATTTGTTCAAAAAATTTGATTAAAACCCTTTTTAAAAAGTGATGTGGATGTATCTAAGAGGCAGGTCCACCAATGTTATTCAACCTAATCATCTTAGAATAATAATAATCTCTTCTGACAAATGATTCCAATTAAAGCTATCTGAATTATCTCGAATGTTTATCTTTCATTAAATGCATCATAATCTTCAGACAATCATGATTAAAATCCATGTCTTTGATTGACTTACACATTTTTCTGCAATGTTTGTTTTAATTCACTGTTTTAAATAGAAATGGATTTAACTTAATTTTCAGTCTTCAACATCTCAATCTAGCTCAATCTGTGCCCCTTAAAAGTGAAACATTTCGTCTCATATTGGATTTAAACGTGTTCCAGATAACGTGTTCGGCTGCCACCTGGACACACTCTGCCACAGAGAAAACAGCACCATCCCCAAATTCTTGGAGAAGTGTATCAAAACAGTGGAGAGGAGAGGTAAACTCCAAAAAACACTCAAAAGCCTTCTAAACTAATGTGGAAGTCCAGATATTTCCTGATGTTCTGTGTGGGTGTGTGTGTGCGTGCAGGTTTGGATGTTGACGGGATCTATAGAGTGAGTGGAAACCTGGCTGTAATCCAGAAGCTTCGACATAAAGCTGATCACGGTACGGAGATGCTGTTTTTACAATTAAAGATGTCTCTTATTCCTGCTGTTCACACTGTTTTTAATCTGCGATCTCCTTTCCGTTACTTCAAGAATAAGAACATTATATTCTACGTCATATGACATTGGGCGATAAATAAACGAGGCTATCAAAAAATCAAACCAATGCTCTGACATGTGTATGTGCTGAAAATTTATATATCTGAATCTCAAAAGAATTATTTAAAAAAACAAAAATTAAAGACATCATGGGATATGACGAGTTACAAAGTCTAAGCAGTTTGAAAGCAATAATGAGAAAACATGGAAAGATCTAAAAAGGTAAAAATTGCATATAAAGACACATATTACCTTTGAACTGTGTAGAGATTAAATCAATGGCAGCTGTTCAATGACAGCAACAGTTCAGTTCAATCACGGTTAAAAACCCATTTATTATCCCTCCCCCCCCCAATTTTCATGATTTAGTAGTCTTACTAAATCATGAAATTGCCTTACCATTTTTTTAATACATTTTTGCAGATCTTGTCCCTTATAGATTTGAAATGAAGAATATTAAACTGTTACTCATCCTTCGAGGTAGCATTTACTTCAGTTTATTGCTCTAAACATGATTAACTCAGGTGTTTGACAGGGGTTATACTTGAAGCCTCATCAGCAGCGTGTACTAAACTCTTCGATGGCCAGTAGAGGTCAACATTTGATAGATATCTGGGCCTTTACCTGTGGTTTTCAATTCTTTGAGGTTAACAATGTGATTAAAACCGCTTTCTGAAGTGTTTTAGTTTATATGTGTCTCGGACTGATTTTGATTGTAATTTGGAGTATTCTTTACAATATTTTTCCTGATGAATTGTGACTTGTCGTGACTGAGTTACTGAATTTTACCACAATGTAATTATTTGATGCACAAACAAAATTCAAAGCACTTTTATCTCAAAGTGATCAAATTCGCAGACGACCTTGTGTTTTGTGCCCAGAGAGAAGCGGTGGTGAACAGTGGGATCATTGCAGATTAAAGCTGTATCGTTCAACCTAACCCTGGCCCTACTCATGTGTTGTTGTGTTTGCTCCTTGCAGAGGAGCATCTGGACCTGGAGGACGGGCAGTGGGAGGAGATCCACGTCATCACTGGCGCTCTGAAGCTTTTCCTGCGGGAGCTTCCTGAACCACTATTTCCCTTCAGCTGCTTCGACAAGTTCATCGCTGCCATCCGTCAGTACTCAACATTAACAATTACCCACAGTGTTATGTCAGGGAGTGGGAGAAAGATGCTCTATAATCTGCTCTGCTGCAGAATAGAAAGTCACAAGGGCTTTTATTTGGTTTTTCAGAGATCCCAGACCAGAGCCTAAAGGTCTCCTACATGAAGGACCTGGTTCAGACTCTGCCACTGCCCAACCACAACACCATGGAGCTGCTCTTCAGGCACCTGCGAAGGTGAGCACACCGACTGGTTGCTGTCATCCATTCTGAAATGAGTTACTGGTGCTGATTATTTAGAGAGTAGGTGCATGAACACAAAATGAAAGGAAATTCCACTCACAAGTCCCCAAACCACTAATGTAATTTTCTTATACTATACACCAAATTATAATTCTCTCTCTCTCTCTCTTTCTCTCTCCAGGGTGATCGAACACAAGGAATCAAACCGGATGTCATTTCAGAGCGTGGCCATTGTATTTGGACCCACACTGCTGCGCCCTCAGACCGAATCACCAAACATGACCATCCACATGGTCTTTCAGAGCCAGATCGTGGAGCTCATACTCAAAGAGTTCCAGACTATCTTCTCCCAGAGGTAGGAGGACCCAGCCATGCCTCCAAGTAGACCTCCAACAAGACCTTCAACTGGACCTCTAGCTGGACTTCCAACTAGATCAGCAGTTTGACCACCAACTAGCTCTCCAAGTCCTCCAGCTAAAGCCCCACCTCGATCTCCAACTGGGCCTCCTTCTTCTACACCTATTTCAAAATGTCACCCATTGCTCAGTGGATCTTAACTTCTCATCAAAGAAACAAATGCTGACCCTGCAGGCTATGTGAGGCCTCATTTGAACCACTAAAAAGTATCCAGGAACCATCAGTGATGTCCACAGCAACCTCAATTTTCTTCCAGAACCATCGACCAAATTAGCCATTTCAGTCACATTAAAAACCACCTTTCCAATCAAAAGAAGAAACCCAGAGTTAGATCTAAAATCTTCGTCTTCACTCCTCAAACAGGACATCTCCATGTTGGATAAAGGAAGCATGAAAGATGGCGTCTCTTTCTTTCCACTGAGCTTTTCTGATTTGCACTTACTCTAAACTGTCAGTAACTGAACTAAGGGTTGATTAATCTCTTTCAAATGTTATAGCAAATGAGGTACTGTTTGTACTGAGTATATTTCCTTTTCAAATTACGTGAAAAAAAAGTAGATTTTTCATTTTCAAATGTATTTTTAACTTTATTCTTATTCCCATTTTCTATCCGCATTTAGTTTTACAAGTAATTTTCTTTTAATGGCAAAAACAATCTCCCAGATCATCTTTCAAAGCTGAAGACTTATTTCTGTTTATTTGGCTGAAAAATATATTTAATGTTTCTCAAGCTGTGAAGGTCAAAGAGCAGAAACTCAAAAAACCAGTGTGTTGAGAAAGGTTTCAATCGATCACCAACTCAGTGCTGTCACCATGCGGTTGTTTGGATAACTATTTCGTACTTTACAGACAGAAACTTGACAAAAACATATAACCCATTCAGGAAATTACTACATATAATGATTCTGAAAAATAAAGATTTTTTTTTAACATAAAAGCTTTAAACAAGGTCATGAGGATCCAGGAGATTTTCCTGAAGAACTCACTACTTACAGCAAATGTACACCAACATTGCAATGACTACAGCTGGAAAACACAGTATTTCATATGAATTAAGAAAAAAAACAACAGGCCTTTGTTGTTGCTGTTTTTAAAGGGATGAACTCTTCTTGTTGAGACCTGCTGTTATCTCCTGTACAATACTGTATGTTTTTAATGTTGATTTTAAATAGATTACAGACACAGAACAAAGAGACAGATATACTTCTGTACATAAGAGGATATTTTACAGACTTTTATTAGAAATAAACCTGATCTTTATGAAATGTGTTCATTGTGTCTGTTTTGTCGAACATCACTGGGAAATACAAAAATACTTCATTAATATAGTAGCAGTACTAGTTATCTATTCCGGTCACAACATACCTGTTTAACACTCTCCA
>OMNM01000119.1:0-13094 GCA_900302745.1 Parablennius parvicornis
TATAAGCCCTTGTTTATTTTTACCCCAGTGTCTCCTCATGGGGGCGCTCTGCATCCAGAGCTGTCCTGTTGTCCGCCCCTATGGGGGCGTCGTTCTGTGGATTGTTCTGGCCACGATGATGGGAGCTCTGCACTGTGGTTAACTGACCGTGGTGGGGGCTCCTTACCGGCTGGGTCAGGGTGGTCTGCTGTAGCGGGGCCCCCCGTAGCTGTATGCTGTAGCACCTCTGGATGTGTTCGGCCCCCCAGGATGGTGTTTTCTCTCCTGGCTCATCAGTGCTCAGCCATTCTTACATTCTTACATCAGTCATTCTTTTATTTGCTGTCAAGTGTGTGTGGTCGGGGGTGTGTGTGTGTGTTAGTGTTTAGTGTGTAAGTGTTGCTGTGTGTGTGGTCATGTGTGTTTTGTTTGTTTCTATTTCTCTTTTCTTTGTTATTACTGTTGTTTTTAATCAGGCGCAGCACTTTGTGCTACACAACTTATGAAAAGTGCTCTATAAATAAAAGATTGATTTGATAACAGCTGAGCTTCACTTCTTGTCTCACTGAAGATACAGGAAGTCATAAAACAGCCACAACTCACTAAACAGGGAAGACAAGGTGGTTCACAGAACCCTGAGTCACATTTTCAAGAGCGAGCACTAAATAAAAAGGTTACATTTATAGAATTTGGACAGACTGATTAAAAAAGCCACTAAACTGAACTAAAAGTCACAGATTTCTCGAGAGTTGTTTGAATTGCTGAACTGAATTTCTGAAGAAACATTGTGTACGCTTGTTGCCACGTTCTTTACATGCGACTGACTAGATAAAATGGATATTACAATAAAAACTAATCAGCACTTGTTTGTTTACAGTGTAAATAGTCACATGGTTTCATAATTACAGTAAGTTGAATGCATAAACATGTAAAAGTAAATTGTGAGTGTTGAACACTAATTATTTTCTCAAATTGTAGTATTTTTAAGTTTAAGTTGGAAATGTAATCAACTTTGAATCACTGTTCTCAGTTGATGAGAGCTAGTTTTGGAGAAACAAATGCTAACTGGATTTCACTTAGATAGTATTGTTTTCCACTGCTGTGGCAGTCTCCAAAGTAATTTACATAGTTAATCACATTAACACACACTGATAGCGGTGGCTGCCATGCAGCACACCCCATCCATTGGAAGCAGTTTGGGGTTTGGTGAGTTGCTCAGAGACACTTCGACGTAACGACGGGGGGAGATCTGATTGGGAGACCTGCTCTATGACCTGAGCAACAGTCACCCAACAGCAACACATGTAGAAGTCATCCATTATTCTAACTCTTCCAATAAAGAACCAAGCATCCCTGTTTGTTTGAAAATAAAATTTGCAGGTGATATTCTCTCACCTCAAAGTGCTCCTTCACAGAAATTCCTCCCACAGGGGGGCGCACTTTGCTGAAGAGCCGCAGAGCAAACTGTCGTCCTGACTGGCAGTTACTCTGAGGACGAAGCACCACCTGAAACAGACCAAACGTTTCACTAGAACGAGCTGAGGTGAGATTCTGAAATAGTTAAATGTCTAACAGAACATATCACAGATGAAATGAACATCTAAAGAGTCATTGTACACACAGTGTTCATGCAACACACAATATGAACCACTGAGTGATTTCATCTGAACTGTGGAAAACAGATGAACAGTCAAGTCAAAACATCTTGACAAACAAGATGGAGTCACCAGACATGACATGTTTTTTTGTTGTGCCAGCTCCATACATACCCTCAAACGCTGCACAGAGAAAACCAGGCATAAATGTGTTAACAGGCTGTCAGCGTCATCCAATATACTTTATGAAAAGTGTTCATCGTTGAGCTCGATTGAACTAGTTTCAAGTTTGGGTTACATTACAATAAAATGGAATTAATCTGAACCGACTGGTGAAACGGAGAGGAATGTGTGTCGTAACGCGAATCAGTGCATTACCTTGTATGCTGCATTTGGCAGCAGGTTGTTCATTGTGAACCATCCGAGCTCCAGAAGATGCTCTGCTGTATCGTCGGACTTGTTCAGCTGTGGGAGGAAGTTCTCAGAGCGATCAACATTCAATCAAAAGGAGCTTTGAGGATAACATCCAGCATCTGCCCTGCTCAGATATTTTTTAAAACAAGATAAGAGAGCAGCTGAACGAGGCAGTGGGGAGATCTTAACGTCTGGATGGATGACGACCATCTGCTCACCTTACTGTACATGAATCTCTGCAGCTCCAGCTCGGCGATGCCAAGCTGTCCGTCCTCCTCCGTCAGACACCAGCGGGCCTGAGCAAAGTAGATCTCCGTTCTCCTCACCACGCTCACATCCTCGGGGGGTTTGCGCAGCTCCAGCTTGTTTGCTCTCTGCAGCTGGAAATCCTTAAAACATCTGGAAGGAATTATGAAAACATGATTTATTTACAGTGAGGCCTCTCATGCACACGTCTCTTCAGCAGTGGCTGTGAACACGAGACCTGATGAGGATGTTGAGCTCTTCGCTCTTCATCTGCATGTCGTTCTTCTCCTGGTTCAGCTGATTCTGCAGCCGCGTGTTGACCTCCATCAGCTCGTCGCCGCTCAGTTCCTCGGGCAGAGCCTGAGATAGGATCCACAAAGCAAATGTTCATAACTTTAATCATTTAAACTATGTGGTTTCACAATAGACCTGGTGGACATATTGATGATACTAAACAGCTCGTCATTAGTGGCAGAGAGTAATCATTGAATAGAGGGAACGAAAAGCTTTGAAGGTCCAGAAAGATCATTTCTATACCTCAGTGAACATATCAATAGTATCAGAATCAAAGAGCGCCCTCTAGAGACACATGAGTAACTAAACATTTTAAACTCATGTAGTCCCTTAAATTTCACTTTGATTCACAGAACATAGGGATTCAGTTTTATTTCACATGAATAGCAATTCAAGTTTGGGGCTTGATTAACTGGTTCCATTTAGTAAGACAGGATGAATCCAGCTAACAGCTTGATGAAGGGAATGATAAAGCTTTTATTCTATAAACTCTTTGAGTTTTCAACCCATACAGATCTGAAACCTTTTCATAATTTGTGCTCAGGTATTCTTTGTCAATTCAATACTGGTCTACTGAGTTAAGTGAGAAAACTTGAAATCTTGGGTTTTATTTTGTTTGTGTTTATAAATAAATAAATATTGGTGATTCAATTGTGAAAATATAAAATAATACAAGACAGTCATCCTCCTCTAAAGTGAGCAGTTTTTTTCAAAGATCACAGTTCCTTCTTTCAAATAAAAAAAAAAAAATCATGGATGTTGGTGATCTTTTGATATGGACTGAGAATTGGCGACACAGCGGTAAAGATGTTTGCAGCTCACCCTGATGTTGGAGTAAATCTGTTTCTCCAGGTATCTGATCTGAGTGAGATGTTGTCGAACTGCCTCCTGCAGATGTAAGATGCTGCTGCGCTGCTCCTCGGGGTTACTGGAAATTTCAAGTTGGAAACGAACTCTCTGCTTTTTCTCACTGTGCTCCTGGACGTGGTGCACAAAGTAAAAACAAAATATCAGCAGCAGAAGGGAGTGATACCAGTGAGTTAGCTGGAGTTAAGGCTACCTTGCGTCGGGGCTCCACATGTAAGAGCAGGTTGTTGACGATGTCCAGGATCATAGCGTACTGAACAGGGTTAGTGGATATCTCAAGGTCATGATGGATGAGGGTGAATGTGTCCACAGCTCCTGGAAATACGGCAAAAACCTTCACAAATCTGAAAATGTAATTTCACTACAGACCCAGGTTGCAGAATGACAGTGATGGAACTTACCCGCCTGTTTCTTCAACAGGTCCTCTTTCTCATGGTTGTTCCTGAGCTCTGGTGGTTTGATCTGTGTGGCCAGCTCCGGGTTGATGTCATGACTGTAACTGATGTAGTGCATCCGGCAGCTGCAGCGTGAGATGATACGCTGAACCTGCTGAGTGTCGTTCACCTGCGCAGGCTGGTTCCAGTCTACCGTCCAGCAAAGAACAAACCAACTTCAAATCTTAAGAAACAACTAATAGTGTGTTTCTTAGGATTAAATGCATACAAAATAAATATTCAGTTCAGGCAGATAGTGGGATCAGTACAGCGTTAGTTCTTTTTATGGTTAGGAGAAAAGCTGACATACGAGGCAGAATTCCTAAAAGAGATATCCTACCAGTGGTGGTGCTAACCATTCCCCCCACAGCCTGGCCACTCTCCATCAGTTCCAGCACAGAGTCCAGGTTACGCTGCCTGTGCTCCTCAATATTTTTCACCTAAAACAGAGATAGAAAATCAATTGAGGAAATCAGAGGCTGTGAGAGTTGTGGGTTATAATGCATAAAAAAAACATCCAGCAGAATTTAATTATTTTCTCTGACGTATTATTTATGACCGTCATTAAGCTGATCACATATTTTTATATTTCAATGGGATGACTTCAATGTGTTTTTCTTCAAAAGTCCAAAACAGAGAAGTCTAAAAGTTAGAGGCTGCAATTCTACAATTTATCCCTTAAAAAAAATAAATAAGTAAGCGCAGCAAATAATTTGCAATTATATCGTAAATTTATTGTTTTCAAAAGATGTGGTTGGAATCTGAAATCATGTTGATATAGGAACCCCAAGCCAATTGCCAAAGTTAGCAATTTTAAATTATTAAAAGTGAATAAATGCGTTACTTATAAAACTGCGCTAATCTACTATAATCAAGGATAGACCAATTTTAGTACAAAAGCTTAGAAAAAACTGCTTCCCTGATTCTATGACTAATGTAATAATAATAAGATAATTGACTGCATGCTCTGTGATCGGCCAACTCGGAGCTGAACCCACCTCCAGCCACAGCTGCCTGTCCTCCTGCTCCGACGGGTTCGGCTCCATGGTAGCAAAGTACTGCATGCCATCCAGAAGACAGGTCCAGGTGGTCTTCTGCTTCAAGGTGTCGTTGTACCATGCAGGATGATGTTCGCACTGCAGCAGCTGAGCCTTTGCAGCAGACACTAGCACACAGCCTGCCGTCTCTGTGCCGCGCAACATCATCTGTGTGAAATACAACCAGGAGGTTGAAGCACCTGAAACTATCCTCAGTGAGGTAGAAAATAGTCCCGCTTTCATAAGAAAGTGCTTTTGTTAAAAAAATTAAATAAAACATTCAGCAGCAAGGAAAAGGCTACTTTTTAATTGAGCTGCTTACTTTGTTTTAACTTTTACCAAAACATGACATGGGGCATGAATACACAAGAACAAATAACAGCAATATGAACAGTGGCGTTACCTGACAATTAACCAGCTCAATAAACCAGTTCCGGTTGTTAACATCATCTGTCTGACAGGCGGCGATGCCACACAGCTGGTCGCTCACACCAGAGTCCTCCTCTGAAAACACTACAAACTTGTCAGTTTCCTCAATCAGCTTTTGTAGCATCGATGTTCCTGAAGAAGAGAAAAAGCAAGAGATTAGTAAAACTCTAACGATACACTGCCGTCCTCATTTTTTAATCTTCTCACCTTCGTTTTGGCTTTTTTCTGCTCGAGGGGCGGCGGGCACGACTGGTGTCGTGGGCGCTGTGGTCGGGGAGTAGTTGGAAGGAGAGCGTTTGAGTTTCTTGGTCTGCAGCTGTGTGTCGATCCTCAGGCCTTTCAGTGCTTCCGTGGAGAGATTTCTCTTCAGTACAGACGCCTTTTTATAACCGTCATACAGCCCAAAGGCTATGTTCCTGTTTGTGGTTGTCCAAGAAGCCCTCAGGTCCACCAGGCGCAGTTTGTGAGTGTAAGAAGCATTTGTTTCATCTTTTGAGTTTACCTCCTGTCAGAAATATGAAAATATCTAATTTATTCATGAAGCTGCAGCAAGGAAAAGCTTTACGCCTCCAGGCTGTGGACTTTTACCTCCTCCATGCGGTTGCTCTGCCGCTGGTAACTGAGAGATGACAGGCTGAGCAGGTGAGTCTTCTTCACCTGAGCGTTGATCTGATGGTCGGCTGTCTCGTCCCAGGTGGAGGCCATCAGATGAACGGTCACTTGAGAGAGTTCACTGACCATCTGAGTCACATTCCACTCGGAAATCAGCCTCCTCATCACAGTGCCGGCTGAGAAATCAAAATAAATAAATACATAAAAAAGGATACAAAATATGCAACTACTTCATTTCTAATTCAAAAAACCTTAAACTAAAAAGAAAACTGATAATATGCTGCTCAACGGCAAAAATGTACATTTGCAAAAAAAAAAAAAAAAGAAGCACTCACTATAAAGACAAAAGACAAATTTCTGCCAGTTAATACCACAGTCCATAACACATGCACCAGGGTTCCTGAGCAAGCCCCTTGGCCACCCCAGCACCGCTCTGTCTGGCTGCTACCGATTGGAAGGAATTTTCCCTCTGGGGATTAATACAGTGCTTTTAAATTAAAAAAAATTAATAAATCTTCTTATTTCAGGGATATCAATCTCACTTCTTTTTCTTCGCCAAAAAAGTTTGTATAAGCTAATTTTACAAGACAGAAAACAATGAGACGAGATTACTCAGGTCTTGGATCAGGCCCAAACTGTAACAAATCATGTGTACTCAAATAAATGTAGAAATTAGGGAAGGAAAACTTATCAAAAACAGAAAATATTTGGTTTAAATGTAGTTGAAATTATTTTCAAAGTGATGGTTTCCATCAGTGAAGCCAATATTTGTGGAAAGTGGCTTGTGGACTGTTGAAAGTAGGGATGGGTGCTGTAGGTGGCCAGCAGGCTGCCTGTTGTCCAGATCTGCTTTACAGAGGCAAAACTGAGGGTCTCGGTCTGTCACTGGAGCGGATGTATTGTTGTTGCCTGACAGATGAAGTTAGTTGGAGTGTTGAAAAGTCTGAGTAAAATCTGACTAATGAATATGCAATAGTTGCAAAGAAAGAAAAACTTTTTTTTTTCTTTTTCTGCACTTTAGTACTGGCCGTTTGTGTTTTAGAAACAGAAATGACAAAGGTGCTTGCTTGAAAAAAAAGGGGTTCCCAGCAAACCAAGACCTGAGGTAGGACTACTGTTCCTTTATTTACCCTGGGGAATGAGTCTCTGAGCCCCTCGAGTGAAGACATGGCCTTTGTTGCACTCTACTTGAATCCCTCTCTGCTGTGCAAAGGAGGCCCAGTAATGCACCTGCATGAGAAGACACAAATCAAGCTTATGAGCTACAGTTTACAAATGTGTGTTATGAAAATATGGAGTTTTTTTGTCGACAGTTCCTGAAGGAACAGAAAAACAACACTCACTTGTAGTTGTGGGAAGGCCGCTGTGTAGGACATCTGTTTGTAGTGCTGACCGAGCTTCTTGCGAACTGGCCTGAGGCTGTGGAAGAGCTTTCCTCTGCAGATCGGCCGAGACACGCTTGTCCAGGTGGCCCAGAAGTTCTGCATCCATCGCAGTGTGCTGCTGTACAGCAGGATTGTGGGTTGACAGGGCTCTACAAAGATGAAATACATGAAATATCTGCAGCATATAACCCACAGATAGGTAAATAATTTTGTGTACCTGTGCCACAGTGCTGGTTAAGGTCCATGGTGATGGAGAGGTTGAGATTCTCAGAGCGAAAGGCTCTGTAGGAGTCATGAGGCTGTCCCGAGGTCACATCTGCAATGTTCTCTGCACAGCAGAGCATTACAGCATGGTGGTCGTGGGGGTTGCCATGGCAAAGCCATTGGAGGTCAAGGGTCATACACAGGTTAGGGAGGTGTAGAAAACAGATATCATCATACCTGGTGAGTGGGGAAATGTCATTTTATTACTGGATGCTTCTCAGCAAACACGGCTATTAACAGATTTCAAATTTAGCTCCTCCACTTACTTTGAAGCCGTCCTGACATTTACGTCCAAATCCCCTTTGAACACAAACTGCCCGGGATTCCAGCCAAAGTTCAGCTTATTCCATTCCCAGTGCATGTTTTCTGTTGTGTTATAAGGGTCCTGAAATAATGAAATCCTTCTTTTAACAAAAAGTAAAAGATTCAACTCATAGGCATTACTTGATAAAAACAATGACCATAACTATCTATAGGAAAATTATGATATGCAATTTTTTACCTCTGTTGCCAGCTGATGAAGATTGGCCTGTTCAATGTCCATGACCCAGCGTCCGTGCATGAGGAGACGACTTTTATCCCACCAAGCCAGTGGAGGTGAGGGATCAACAGTTGGTTTGGTCAGCAGATCAACAGACTGCCCAATCAATGTCCAGGCAGGGTCCCAACATGGCCCCCACACGATGGTGTACTGAGAAATGTTGGCTGTAAAAGAGGACAAAACAAAGTTGGTATTAAAGATTACAGAACATAGAGGCAGGAATATTGTTTGCATATGCAGATGAAGAGTGTGTAAGCGATACTTTACACTGACTGGCATTACATCAATAAACTCACATTTAAAATCGTAGTAAAACTTGAGTGGTGGCATATTCCTGTGGACCGTCACATCACCCCATGGTGCACCAAGTGGGACAATCTCTTTGCGACGACCTCGCGCTTGTCCATCCTGCTCCGTTCCAATCAGACGCCCCGATAGCTGCCAGTCTCGGATCTCAAACAGGTAGCGAGGGTAGTCTCGAATTCTCACTGATAGAACAATAAAACAATTACTTTGTATTTGTTGTGCTGAAACCATTATATAGTTTTACATTTTCTAAAAAATAAAAAATGGTAATACTAACCCAAAAATGCAGTAAGTTTAAACTTGAGAGCGCGGCACCACTGGACCACCAGGGAGAGACCGTCTCGAGGGAAGGGGCTGATACTGTCGATGTCCATCAGCTGCTCTCTGACCTTCTCCGGCCCGTGAAGCTCCTGATCAGCCAGAGCTACAAGTTCCAAATCGGTCACGGTCCAGGTGAGCAGGGACTTCCTCATGGGCGTGTTGGCATAGAGGCGACGTGAACGCTGGATGTAGATCTCTATGTGCTTCTTCTCCAGAGAACTGTACAGCTCTTCTATCTTCCGGGCAGGAAGAAGTTCACCGTGCTGTTTACGCAGATCTGCAACCTTCTTGTCCAAAAGCTGCAGACGCTTTGCACTCTCCTTGCTCTCATCCTTCATCAGCTCGTAGTTGTCTCGCAGCTTGATTTCAAAGACGTCGTCCAGGAAGACGAAGGAGAACTGGCTGATTTTGAAAACAAGGTCAGGAGGCAGACGTTGCACGGCCGACGACTGGCTCGAGGAGCGGTGGAGGGTCTTCAGCCACTTCTGCACATTGATGGCCTTGTCGAAGGTGTTTGAGAAATTGTACTGGTAGGGAAACTCCACTGATAAAGAAGGGCAAGTTAAAACCCAAACTCGGTTATGAGGAGTGGTGAGGAATGGGAACATGTCTCTGTGTAGCTGCATCTCAGTCAGCTCGTCATGCATCTCCACATCTAGATCATTAAAGGAGACAATGTTGTTGCCATCAAAGTTGAAAATAAGCAGAGGGGAGCGCATGTGCACAGAGCCAGCATGCTTTGAGAGGGACAGGGCGTCTGTGTGCAGGAGGATGTAGTTCTGCTCACTGACATGGGCAGTTAGACGAGTACAGCCGAGCTCGAGACGCACACACAGCGCTCTGCTCTGAGGGGACAAGGGTTCACTTGCCACAGGTTCAACCGGCTCATCCCCATCTTTGTTTCCACAAAGCAAAAACCAACAAGCTTTTGCTTCAGTCATGTGCTGATACATGACCATGTGGTCTGGTGGTGTCCATTCAACAGAAAGTTCCTCTTCACACTGAACCTGATCAAAGCACACAGGGTACAGGTTCAATATTCACACACAAATTAATCAATGAGGAGAATTTAAATATTTGAAGACCTGGTTACCTGTAAAGTATGGATGGTGACATGGTACCACAACGTTATTGTGGTAAGTCGGATTATAGGGCTGAGGGTTTGTGAGGCAGGGCAGCAGGATTCCATGTTCTCTGTGACTGTCTTAACCACAGACAAGCTCACGCCCTGGAGAGACAACCGTGAGCTCTCAGCGGAGCTCAGGACTCCCACCGTGTCCATCCTTAAAGAAACGGCTCCTTCAGGAAAGAGAAGTTACTTTCAGGTTTTAATCTGGCAAGACAGAATTCTGCATGCTGTCACAAAGCTGAGCATACTCCTAAAGAAAGTAAACTAATGACTGCTTCCTACCGGCCACGTTTGAGAGTGTGAACACATTGACATCCTCCAGACAACAGTCCAGTTTGAAAAGCAGATGTGAGGAGAGGCTGGGTTGCGTGCCGTTGTCACTAGAAGGACACACTGCAGCCACATGCGTCAGCTGTGGCTGTGTGTCCGGAGTCACACACAGGAGGGACAGCAGACGAGACAGACACAGTGCACAAGTCTCTGAAAGCTCCACCTGGAGCCCCTTCAGACTGGACTCCACACTCAGACTGGGAGCTTGGCTGCTCGGCTCACCGTGGGGTCGGTTAAAACTGCCCTGGAAGACACATAAATACATTTTCTAATTCACCATTTGAAACAACATGTTTTCAGGTCACATTATTGTTCCAACTTGGAAACCAGTTTTACATTTTTCTAAAGTATAAGCTTAAAAAAAAACATATAAAACAATCTTAGACATCACTTACATGTAACTGTTTTAATTTTTTTCGTGAACCAATCAAATTTGGCTCCTACCTGAAGACTGAGGGAGTCTAGTATGAGAGCTTCTCCCCACACATGTTTACCAGGAGGATGGGGGGCCTGTTGGATATGAGAGCCCTGACCGACTCTCCACCAGAAGTGGTCCAAGGTCAGTGAGGCACGCTGGTGCACATTCTGGGACTCTGTGCTCTCTTTTTCAACTTTGATGTCAAGCAGATGCTGCAGTTCTACAGATGCAGAGGGAGCAGGCACAGAACAACAATACCTTGAGATAAAATATCAATGTATTGCAGTGCAGAGAGGAGAATACTGTCTGAGTTACAGTTAATATTTGACATTTAAAAGACTTCCAAAGAATTGTCTTTATCTAATCTGAGTTGGCTTGTTAGTGTAAGGTTGACACAATAGCTATCTGAAGAATAAGCAAGTAAGAATTTATTGAAGGATGAGTTGCAAGAACGATCATAACTCATTATGCAACAGAGCAATAACCTCACATGATGTTCACCTGCCTGTGTGTGTGTGTGTGTGTGTGTGTGGGTGTAGCAGGCACCTGCATTAGCAGAGAGAAAGCCGAGAGCGAAAGGCGTGGTGTCTCCCAGCTGAACAGACACATTGACATTGGACACGGAGGAAGTGATCATAACAGGAGCATCCAGATGAGGAAGGCGTCTGAGGAAAAGGAGGGTGGGCAAATAATCTAATGGACTACACAACACAGTACAGTCATGGAAAAGTGATACAGAATGAGTGATGCACAAAGACGAATATGGAAAAGAAAGAGAGGGGACTAAAAGTTAGAACAGTATTTTTGCTGCAGTGGAAAATGATGACTTCTCAAACATGACAGCTTTTAGTTTTCTTGATGCCTTTAAAGGAGCAACGATTTCAAGTCTGACTTTAACAACATGCCTTTTCCTGTGTGCTTCCTTCCTGTCAAGTAACTGCTCCCATGGAAACAGATTGAGCCAATGAGAAAACTCCTGATGACGGTAGTGAATGATGCAAGTGTTGACAGTAAATGACCCCGAAATGTCAATTGATGTGACCTGATTTCATACAAACAGAAAGAAAAACAGGGTTAGTATTAACTTGAAGACATCCAAAGCAGATGTGATCATCGAAGTTCTTCCTCACCTGCAGGACTGTCTTCAGACTGTTGACACACAGAATTCTCTGCCTGCTTTGAGAAAGGAGAAGTCCATCTGCCAATGAAGAAATACAACAGCATGTTGATTTCTGGGTTTTTTTCCTCGTTCCAAATCTTTCTGCAGTGTGTCGGGTGTCCATCTGGCCACTAACCCTCAAGAAGGAGCTCCAGGCTGCTATGAGGAAAACTCAGCTCCGGAGTGAAGCTTTTGAGATGAAGGTGCTCGTCGTCACGTCCATAGCAAACCTTTAAAGACTTCAGAGTCCAGTTCAAGTGTCTGTACGGATGGGAAAACCACAGAGCCATGAAGTGCGTGAATCATCGCATCACTGAATCAGGCGACGACTGCTGGACTTGCAGAGTTTGTGCAGCGGGTTGTCAAGTGTTGACTCACCGTTTCTGGCTATGCATGGACAGGGTTACGTTTGTATTATCAAATTCCACATTGACCTTCTGAGGAATTAGCTGGTGGAACCGTTCCAAAGCCTCAGTCTGAATGAAATCAGTCTTCCCACAATCTACAAAGGAAGCAGTATCTTTATCAGTTAATCACAATGAATCATCAGATAAATGAAGCTAGAAATCTCAATATCCAGACTGCTAAATACCATCTGAATTAGTTTTAAAGATACAAAAACTGTTCATCATTTTGTTTGATGAATTATAATCATGAATCTGTCTTGAGAAAGGCAAAAAAAAACAACTTATTTTTGAAGCTGTTATCTGTGGTGATCTAAACATGTTTCACATCAATATCATTTGAGTACTTTGCAGACAAATAAGGAACTGTAAATATTTAAAAGATGTTATTTATAACATAATAATTATCTGGATTATTTTAAAGTGCATAAACGTAGTGCTGTAAAACTATTTATTACAGAGGTCAGTAAAGTTCTGTTATGTGAGCTTTCCAGACAGCAGTGCAGCTAAAAATATCACAGATGATGGAAAATACCCAGATGCCATAGATTAAGCAAAAATATAACGTAAAGCCAGCAGTATCCCTTCATAAGGCAAGTGACTATATTTGGTCACTGTTCTTGTTTTCAAAACCAAGACTGAATATGTATCTCAAATATTGAGAAAGCTGTTCTACTCTTATGTTTGGCTCTTTTGCACTTGATAGATATATTGAAATTTGAAATATTAAAAAAAAATGCCTTCCTAAAAAAAGAAGAATGCAAAAACATGAAAAAGTGTCCCTATTCAAACTTACACTCAATCTGTCCAGGAAGTCGGAGTATTTTAATGGTAATCTATAGTGCACGGACAATATTTTTTTTTAGAAAATATATCTAATTTAAAAAAAAAAAAAAAAAATCCCCAAAATTGTTAAATGATTCCAATTTG
>OMNM01000120.1:0-26918 GCA_900302745.1 Parablennius parvicornis
GGAAGAGTCCAGAATAGCTCCAATCACAGGAAAACCACCACCTATTACAACCTAACCACCGACAGTTTCAATCCTTTTATCACACAAAAAGTGAAAAATACTTTTCTTCCTTCCCAGAATATCCTTTTTTCTTTTCTTCACAACCTACATCGGGTTAACTTATGTCACACCTCGTGAATGAATCAGAGCGAACTATCAGGACCTATCATTTGACTTGATCAGACTTTCTGACCTTCTCTCTTAACACAGTGGCAATTTTTGCATCGAGTTTCAAAGTATCCTAACAAGTAGGATTCATTCTTGTTAAATTTAATGGCTGCCCAAAGTTGCTTAAAGGGACGTCACGCCTTGTGACACAACAGCATCGAGACGGTTGTGACTCATGCACAACATTTGTAGATGCAAAATACTATCATCATTACCAAAAAAAAGAAAAAGAAAAAAAAAAAAGCAGAAACTGTTACCACGATAAAGGGCTGGAGGAAGAAATTCAGAGATGGTTCTGGGAATATTAAAATAAATACAAGTTATACACCAAAGTATCTTTTTTTTTCTTTTTTCTTTACGGCGCATTTATCAATACGCCGCCTTTTCCTCAGGTGCAACTTCCGGAAAATACGGTAGTTGATTTCAACATCTCAGTGTTGTGTTACAAAACTTACTTGTTTGTTAAGTGTGACAAAGTAAAAGTCACATTGGATACTCAGTTTCTGCCCATAGGTGATGTGTTTCACACCTCGGATAACAAATTTGCACACAAAAAAGAACAAAAAAAAAAAAATCTTCATTCAAAATTGGTGAAAATGGCATCTTTTGACTCGTAGTTCAGTCTATTCACATCTCTCCTGGCTGTGCCATGTCCAGCCACAGCAGATAGCCATTTTCTTTCTTTTTGCCTTCTATTCATATCCTTTTTATCAAGCACAATGCAATTCAAATACAAGCTCAAAGACACAATACGGGTGAAAATATCTGTGGGGATGCTACCGGCATTTCAGCATCCTTTAAAAAAGCCCATATATAATTCTAATTCTCACACTGTGGGGTTGGACGATGGCATCTTGCCTTGCATACAAATACAATTCATGAGTAAACACAGTACGAGAGAAGTGAGTTCACTGATTCAGTGGGGGGAAAAAAAAAAAACACATGAAACGACTGGGCTGCTTTAATTAAAATGCATGTTTTCAAAGTAACCTTGTGGATGTTTTCCACGTAGTACATATTAAACATATTTAACCTTCCCCCTCCATCGCCTTATTGAAGGGGGGTCACGGTAGCCTTTACCAGGAGACTCTAATCATCTTCTTAGCAATTAAAATAAAGACTGTCAGTAATAACATTCAGGTATTGTCTTTATATGTCTCTGATGGTAGGAAGTAAGGTGAGTCTGAAGATAACTTTTTATCTAGAAATCTTTTAATTTTATTTTGCGTGTTTGGCCAGCATCCTAATTAGACAGCAGCTTTTAATGGATGTAAAAAAAACTCGTACTACACAGAGTCGTGAATAAATCTGCTAAAGAATCTAAGTAAACAACACAAAACCCTAAAACTGACTATGGGTGAAGGCAGGGCTCTTCCCGCACACGTCGCTGGCAATAATCTCAAATGCGTGTTTTTGCAGAACTCCCAACAGTAAGGAATTTGAAAAGACTCAAACCAGGTATATTGCTGATTTGAGTAACAAGCTTCACCCTGCTGCCTTTTTATTAGTCTTATGGGCTGTTTACACTAAGTTTTCAACGGAAAACTCAGAGCCACTGAAAACGCAACTTTTTGAGTGGGTGAGTTTTTCTGTCTCCTACAGTCAAAAGACACGCTTGGTAAGATGACTGGTCACTGTAGCTGTGAGTATATGAGTGTGTTGGCCCCTGATAGACATATCTTTTGCCAGCTTGGATATTTGTGAAATGCAGCAAGATGACAGAGTAAATATTGCACACAATGAGATACCTACACTTGTGTATTTTTTGGAACTATTCCATCTGAGTTCAGTATCAGCAGCTCTAATGCAAGCAAAGTGTACTAATCTACTTAATAAAACAGACGGCATTTTTATCCCAGTAATTAGCTTAAAATCTGAAATGTTGTTTGCCTTATGCCAGCAAACAAACATCACAATTAATAATGACCCAGTTTAGCTGCCAGGATCAATAAAGTTTATCTGACGCTCCTATAAAGACCCGCGCAATTAAATATAAATCTCATTCAACACTTGTCCAATGTTCTATAAGATCGTTACTTGGTGGTACTCTCCCGTCATGTGTTTTGAACATAAAATGTAGGCCTTGTCCAAATCAACGCCATGTTTATAACCTGCTGATGCAAACCTACCGCATCTTCCCAGACTCTTGTGTTTTACACTCAAGCACAGCGTGTTCTTTGCTTGTAATTACTTGTAATATCTTCAAGTCTCCATTTGCTCTATTCTAGTCTTCCACTCCGTGCGTCTGCAATGACCCAGTTTCTGCATGGGGATTATTAAAGTTTCATTTTATCATCTGCTGCCATCTGAGGTACCCCGCCTTTGTTTAGCCTTGACACCTCTCAGCATTACACGAACGCTCGTCGAGGTTCCGTCGCATGCAAGCAGCATGCAATACTCTGCGAGGACGATTAATAGGATGGGACACTGCTTGTGTAGGGGGAGGGAGGAAGGCGATCAATATTTGGATTGGGCCTAGTGGAGGGATTTAAAGAACCATTGTGAAGGATTTACAGGGATAAATCAAGAGAAATTGAATATAATTACATTCCTATTAGTGTATAATCACCCAAAACTGGAGACTGATATTTTTTCATGATAGCAGAATGAGCTCTTCATATCTACAGAAGGTGTGGGTCCTTTTCCACAGAGCTGGAACTGTCGGTCAAAAGCTTTAATTTGGGTCACAGTCTGAACAATCCGAACAGTCAAATCCGTCAACCTTGTCCAAGAGTTTTTCAATTCAAGGAGAAACACTTGAGTTTTATTCTGAACAGACCATATACTGGTGACAGGGGGCCTGATTTAATTCAGTACCTAACAGGTGTAGCAAAATTCTTTAGTCCATTTAGTGAACCTTGAAGTATCAGTGGAGAACCCGATCTGAGGATAAATGCTTTGTTGTCTAGTCCACTTTCATTTGTTTTTTGATTTAACACTTTTCTGGCTAATTTGTTCAATGTCCCAACTCTATAGGTATGCATTGCTGCTATCAAATGTAATATTTTCAATGCAATAGCTGAAAGCATCAGTTTCGACATCTGATGTGTTGTTTATGCTCTGTTGAGAGTAAAATATGACTTTACGACAATTACATACAAGTATCATTGCTTTTAATTTTTATTTGCATTTCACACAATGTTCCAAATCTGAGGGGGATGGGGGGTTGCAAATGGCTAAACAACACATTATCAAATTGAATTACAGTGCACATGTGTCACATTGTCAAAAGCATGATGTTTGTGCAGAGATGTAAAAGGGAACAGGTTCATGAGGAGAGAGAAAAAAAAAAAAAAACAACACAAAATCCAAAACAGCAGAGCTCACTGCTCTGTGAAAAATTCCATTTCATGATAAAATAAACCTGCGGAGGAACTTTCATCACTCAGTGAATATTTTGTAACGGGATGGCTTAGATTTCCACACAGGGGGAATGAAAGTTGAGGGCAAAATGCTGTGTGGAGAAAAAAAAAATAAGCCTTTTTTGTTATGGTGGACCAAAGTTTTCTTCAGTCAGAAAGTTGGAGTTTCTTGATTACAGTTTCACTTCACCTCAACAGAATATGGTAAATGAAAAGTGCCTTCCAACCTTCCCACAGATAAAGCTGTTATACCTCCAAGCATTAACTTATGCAATTACATTTGGTGAAATTGCGTTGGAATCGCCCTGTAAGGTGGATAAATGATACACATTTTCAACAATTAGGTGACAATTAGAGCAGCTGCTTAGAGAAAGATACCACACGATGTACCAGGCTTATCCGTTAAATCTACCCTCAGTGATTCATTTTTGCAGCACGTTACACACCAGCCATATTTGTCGTCATCTTTCAGCATGTGATAAATGTGCAGCACTGTACGCTGAAGGATGGAGGAGAAATATGTGTGAACAGGTGTCTGAGCTGGCTAACGTGTGGGATTTGTGCAGACGAATGAAGGAAACCTAATTATTTCTGTGATCAAAGCAATTATTAGGAAAGAAAGGAGGAGGAAAAAAATGACCCGAAAATGTCTCAGCTGGAAAGCATCACACCTCAATCTGCTGCAACCTATTAAAGGTGTTATTAGACATTCATAGAGCGCGCATATACTCTGGTGCTCATGCATGACAAAAAATGTGTACATTTATAGAACCGCACGCGTGCAAGACCAGAGATAGGGTGCTTGAAACAATCCTCACCGACGAGGTGATCAACCATTCATTTACAAAGCGACTGACAAACACACAATTTGCACCTTCTCTAGTGACTTATGAAAGTGCATCAAGCTGCCATTTACGACTCATTTGCAGGGAAAATGTCACATATGCCGGCATGTAAACATACATGCACCCATAACCTTTTAACTGCATGCTGTTCACTTCTATTTAAGCCAAATCCATCAGGGCGAACATGCTGCTCATGTAACAATGAATTACATACGTGATTGGATAAGAAAGGTCATAAAAACCCCATTTGGACTAGACATCAATTGCACTTACTGTGACCTTTAATGTATTTTAAAGTGTTCATTAAATACACCTAACTTAAAGACATATCGTTTGAATAAATCTAAAGACCGAAATCTCATGCCGAATGGATTACAATGATTGTAGATTCATTACAGTCTAAGTTTGTACAACTACACTCGAGACATTCTTATTCATGGCAAAAGTACAGTGAAATAACTCAATATCGTTGCTTTGCATATTGCATATCTGTGGCCTGTGAGGCACGTTGCTGTATTATACACTAGCAAATGGCAAGATTTACACTGTTTTATAATAAATGCATTTTAATGTTTTGAACTATTGCTGCCCTTTTAACAGATTCAAAATCATATCATAAATTCAGTATGTTCTCTGCATTATACATCAGTTTAGCGATATAATGCAAAATAATAGAGATCAGGATCATGTAAATATGTATTTAAGTAATTAAGTTATCGCAGAAGAGATGATTATCAAATGAAAAGGTAAGTGTAAAGGTATAAAGGGGAAGTAATCAAACTATGTTTTTTTTTCATATATTTCTACGACTGTTGTTTGTATTTACATTTCTGTGCTTATCAGTACTTAATTGAATCGGAAATAGAGTTATGAATTAATCAACCAATCACTTGTGAGTGAGGAGCTATTTACCAGATGCTCATGCTTTTTGTAAAAGATTATAAATCAGCACACTTAGCCTTTTTATAGATTTAGTGTACACAGTAGTCCACATTATCACAGTCAATGTGAAATATATTTGAATAAGTATTAAGATCATTGAGTTGGATCAACCATGAGGTCCCATATTATGCAAAAATCCTTTTATAATGGTTTTCTAACAATAATCTCTGTCCCCATAGTTTGTGTATGTGGCCACAGAAGTGAAGAAAGTTTGTGTGCTCACACAGGTGAATCAGAGATTTTTCATTCATGGCTTCATGTCGGAAAATAACCACTCCCTCTGGTAGTGGATACTCTCACAGGTAGATGAGCTCTGCCCTCTACAATTAAGAGCAGGTGCCATTTTGTCTCCTCACAGATGCTATTGGGAAATGGTTATGGAGTAGGCATGGGCAAAACAAAGCTCAATAGCATTTAAAGGTACAGACACAGCCCGTTCTCGATAGACGCACCTTTAGACAGGTTAAAATTCAGGACCAAGGCTGGATTTAGGGCAATACACTACCTCTGACAACTATGTGAAAACGTTGGAACATTTAAAAACACATCGCACTTTGATGTCTGCAGAACCAAAAACCTGTTATCGAGTGTGCTCTCAACAACCAGACCGTTTCATTTCCTGTCAGGTTGGTTTGCTTACTGGAGGAGGCAGCCCGCTGTGAGAGGTCCTCGCATGTACAGAAGCATTCAATCACACCTGGTGATGTCCTGACCTAATTTACTTCCTATTCAATCACAGAGTCAGAAAGTGCTCTTACAGTCGAACAAAGATACAGCCGAAACGTCTCAGAGGAAAAACCTTTAATTCGCATGGCAAGAAGAGTGGCTTTTTTACACTATTTTCCTCCGAGCCGTGTATTTCTCTCTTGAATAACAAGCAGGCTGGGGTACACAAACAGAAGCCTTCTTTATGTTAAGTATCTTCAGTCTGTGAAACGTATGCAGTCTCAGAGAGACCTCGATGTAGATTTCAATCAGTCCATGTCTGTCAATCTGGCTCTTTTTGTTTTTACAGGGAGCACAAGATAAACCCAGATGTCTGCAAAACAGGAGGTGGAACTTTTTTGAAGCACAAACACAGAAACTCTGTAAGGCCAAGCCTGCTGTTCGCTTCTAAGATACAGAAAGCATCACCTCACAGAAAGTGGGTTCTCTTTGTTTGTTGGACTACATTTGGGGTGGAAAAAAAAAAACTCCCCATGTGTGACATCACTGATACAAATCACAAAGTACAGTTTCAAAAAGAGTAAATACATTTCTGAAAAATAAAGATGACTTTTGATGAAGGAAACTCACTAACTCACTCGGACTCACTAACGTTTGAAATTGATATAATGGGAGGTATATAGTTCTTCTGCATATGTACAGGTAGGTGGACAATAACAACAATGGCTTCCTCCAGAGTAGCAGGTTTTCATTGTTTTCAGCATTTTGGCTGTTTTCATGTAAACGTACATTGTTTGCAAAACAATTGTCAAGTAAAAGTGAAACTTTCCTAAACGAAAATGCAGAAAAACATGCGTACTCACTTGAAAAATTGATGTGTAAACAGAACGTAAGACATTCAGTTTAGAGAAAGCATAGAGGTTAAGGATAGTCTGTTGAAATGACACATCGTTTTACGATTGAGCGGAAAAATCAAGCGACCCTAGAAATTGAGTGCTGTGGCACTAATATTACATAATGTGGTTCTACACACCCACATTTTGTAATAATTGTTACAATATGTAACAAGGTAATACAAAATGCAGCAACATTGATTGCATAATTGGTTCAAATTTTAATTACAAAATGCGGCGTTATGACATATCGAGAGGAAAATGTATTACATTATTACATCGTTATTATATAGTGTGGCACAACACAGTCTCGAAAATATAAATCTCTTCTATGCAGAGTCATGATTCTGTATGCAACAAACCAAGATTTCACATCCTTCTCATCAGACTGCACTCTGATATGTGTCCTTCTGTGACATAAGAACAGTGAGTTTCTTAAAATCTGTGGCCACAAGTCAGCCATCCTTTTCTTATTTCTTGAAGTAATGGCTGGGTTCTGCATTCTTTTGGTTTTACTCTGCATCATGTTTTCCTCCAAGTTCCTCAACAACTTCGTTAGCCAACGTCCAGTCTCACTGCATTTATGTTACAGCATCTGTCTCTTGTAAAACAGCAACGGCACTGCTAAAAATCCACTCTTATGCAGCAGCTCTCAGTCTTTGCCGTCAGAAACTCAGTCTAGATACTTTCACTTTGAATTCGTGGCAAAATTGGAAAAAAAAGAATCAGTGTTGGGGGAGGGAAGTAAGTAAATGGACAATCTTGCCTCTGGACATTACAGTCAAGGTGCCCTTGCTCCAAAAAAAATAAAGCATAGAATTGTCTGTCCTAAGTGTGCCTTCCTAGGTGAAATAAAGGTTAAATTGTGTGAAGGGTGGAAAAGAAATGGAGAGTTTGAATTCCGGTCAGGGCGGCCGCTTTGCTCTCTGCAACACAGCATGAATGATTCTCCTGCTCAGCGTCTCCATGCAGTGAAAGCAAATACTCTGCAGACACGGGACATGACGATGAAACGCAATGAAATAATACAGGGGGAAAAGTGAAGCCACGCAAGTAGCAAATATCCAACCCTGACATTTACAGGTGTATACTGATCCAGTTTCCTCACAGAACTAAACAGCAACATGAAGCCATGGTAACAAATGAGCATGTCTCACCTTCCTGTCAGTCATGGTTCGCTGCCCAAACTTACACCGAGGCAACAACGTCTACTGCAACGCAACAGAAAGGTTCAAGTGAAAACTGACAGAAAGTACATTTGTGAGCTGAAAGTCATTGTGGGAAATAATGAAGTACAGCAGAGACTGTCGAACTGTGATACTGTAATGAAAAGGTGACACAAAAGTAGTTATGATATTCTGATATGTAATGCAGTAAATAGTGGTGAACTGAGTTTATCTATTGATCATATGATCAACTGATGAATCGCTTGAGGACTGATCCTTTAAATAGTATGACTGAACAAATTTGATTATTAAGAGTTTGTGAGCTCAACCAAAGCGATAGAATGCCTCCCTATCAGACCGACAGTCCACTCGGTTTTGCAGTTAAACTGGCCAGCTTCAATTGAACAATACAAACCATTAATAGGAAAAACATTTTCCAAGTTTGAGTCCAGTTGACTCGATTCAATTGCTTTCAGGAAGTCATTTTTGCAGCTTCCTCCTGAAAAACTCCAAACCAACTAGAGTTCTTCATTCCACATTTTCTGGTGGATGCTTCAAGACCCAGCGTTTAATTTAGAAAAACAAAATCTGAGAACTGGTGTCACAGGACAGGGAAGTGGTGAATTTCTGCAACACTGTACTTTGACTTTATAGTTATGACCAACTGTCCATTTGTATGTTGCAAAATCAACAAAGAGTTAAATGTAGCATATTTGACAACCTGAGAATAAAAATAACCAAGAAATACTGCTGTCGGTTTAATTTAAGTCATGACAGTAAAGCCTGTGCTCCTATTTTTCACCCTTACCTTTTACTGTGAACATTTGAACAAAAGAAGGTCACACGAACTCATTTATCTATCAAAGTGTGCTCTTGGTAGTCTCTGCAGCAGCCCATTGGACATGACACTTTCCATTATAGCAGGTCAGGTCTCTGTGAAGTCGTGTACCCGATCCATTCATACATACATTCTCTTAAATTTCCCCATTTGCATTTTTATAGAAAAGGTTACTCTCTTCATTGTGTGGATTTCATACATTATTTTAACCAGTCCCATAATACTCAGGTATCTGCTCATGAGCGCTTCCTCGTCACAGCCACAGTGTGTATATTTTATATGAGTTAGCCTGAAGACTTGATGTGACACTGCTTAAATACACTGTCAGTTGTGAATCTATAGCAAATAAATAGCAAATAAATGATCATATCAGCCTACTGGTTTTTTTAATTAATATGTATAGGCCATAAAACAATATTTCACTTCCCTGAATTGCACCTCGACATCAATGATGCAAAGTAAATCACTGAAGATCACCAAGTACATTCTTCTTTGTTCCTTAGATATTTATGTTCAGCTCAGCTTTCCTATTGATAATTATTACTTTCTGCTGTACTTGTGTGATAATTATAAGTTTCTGCTGTACTTCTGCACAGACGATGTGTTTGCCTCTGGCTGGGAGCAGTGAAGTCATCTTCCTCCTCCGTCAGATTCATCAGCATGTTAGTGCTCGCAGTGCTGAGGTCAAAAAATCTGCCAAGCAGCTCTGTGATCGCCTCGTTTGTTGGAAGCAGTTTTTCTAATGTCTCAAAATTAACACATTAATGATCTGTTGATGCAGGCACCCTGCATGCGGTGCTTTTAATGACGATCAGGCCCAGGTGTCTTTGGAAGATTTTTTTCTTAAAAAATTTTTTTTTTTAAAAAGACGAGATGAATTTCTCATCATGAGTATGTAACACAAGAGGCAATATGTGCTCTGGCTAAAAGCGCCAAAGGGGGGAACTGGGGTGTGGGTACCAACGTGGCAGAATGAACATAAAGAATTGATGTTACCGTCTGGAAGGCCTTGGAGGAGGAGAGGAGAGGAGAGGAGAGGAGAGGCAAGGAGAGGAGAGGTTTCCTATGACAGGACATGACCAGATTAATTCTTTTCTCTTTTGGTATGGAATGAAATGTGGCCGGCGTCTAATTGTAAATCACAAAGAGGAAGACAAAGGGGAGACGAGAGGAAAAATCTGAGCTACTGCAACAGATTAGCAAGTGTAATTTAGACATTTCCTTTTCTAGTGCCAGGGGAAAGCCAGGGGGGAAAGTGACAGGGAGGCTACCCAGAATGATAGAAAGGGAAGTTATAATGGATAGAAAAGTAGACCGCCCTTGAGTGGAGACAGAGAGACAGAGAGACAGAGAGACAGAGAGACAGAGAGAAATGGTGGTACAGAGGTGGATATCACCATGGGCGGAGGTCTTTGATTCCCTAGCTATCAACGGGCTATTATGAGTGGGGAGTGGAAAGGCACTATCATGGAACTGTCAAAGATCCACACACGTTGAAGGATCGGCTGTACAGTGGAATCCATCAGAGGGACTGCTTCCAGAAAAGGATTGAGAAACGACGCACAGGTTGCTTCAACTTGACCATTGTATGTCTGTGGAAAGGAATTTCAGAGAATTGTTCCTTGAGAGACTACATGCTTAAAAAAAATTAAATATCCTGGCCTCATGGTATGTTCACCGCAGAGATACTACTAATCAAGACAAATGAAGGCAGTAAGCTCCAGGTTTTAGTATTTCTAGAAAGATCTCCAAGTTTTGAAATCACTCTAATGAACAAACCCTGAGTGAGGTTTTCTTTTATAAACGCATGGCCAATATTAATACAGCTTGAAATAATGAGTCTGATACAATTTTAATAATATTTTCTGTCTTTTTGTAATTTATTGTTGGAAATGGACTTGAGGGCCTGTTGTAAAGAAAAGTTGGAGGAACACAGTGATTAAATCCATTAAAGGCTGCGGCGGTTAATTGAAGTTTTGGGCTATTTCATGTTGTAAAAACTCTCAACAGTCAACTCACAGGTTTGACAGTTAATTTATCAAATGGCTTAATTTGTAGTTTGCAAACAATCTTTTAATTAAATTTCAAGTTCTAGTTTTACAAAGTTGCTTGTCCTTATTGTAGACAAATTGCTCTAATGCCACTGCACTAAGTTGATACGTGAGTCAACGTTTATTCATTGATCTTTTATTTACTCATTATAGAATTGAAAGGTTTCTGTGGGCTTGTTATACTTGGATTCTATTGTGTGTGAAAATTGTTGTGGCGGCTGCAGAGCTGTTCTCTAGTTCTTTCTGGCTTTTAGCATTATATTTATTGACAGCTGTTGTGTTGGAGTGCCTCATTAACCCTGGATTAATTCAGACAACATTTACACTTTTCTGTAAAGTTTTGCGTTTACAGAATGTCCCTATTTCCATGAAAATGGTAGAAACACTGAAAATTGTGTAGTTCTCCTGCAGTGCCACTAGCAGGAGCTGGTGGTCGTTTTGTATTTGTTTCCAGCAGATCCTTCTCATGGAAACAGGCCCGACAGATCCGGTAAAATGTCCCAGCAACATTTACATCAGTGAAGTAACTCCAATAACCTTCAAAGATGTAACTTACAACTAATCAAGCACAGAACATACTTCAATTCTACCTTGTTGTTTAATCACATTGAATTGAGCCATTATCCCCATCACTATCATCACTGGCATCCAGTCCAGAGAGGGAAACATCACAAGCTTCTCAAATATGTCGGTCCTCCGAGCAGACACCAGACCTTGACATCGCTCTATTAAATCACATCATATGCTGCTCTTACTCTCTTGGGTGCTGATCCATTATGGATGAGGACAGTGACACAGACCTGTGGCTCCATGGGAGCATTGGGAACAAAAGACAGTCTGATTGGAAGGACCCAAGAAAAAGGACAAGAAGAAGGTGACAGAGAGGAGAGCAGCAGTCCACCTTGCTTGTTAATCCACAGCTGTTTTACCACGGCAACCTCATCAACAGGTGCAGGTCACTTCATCCCATGTCTTCACAAAAAGGGAAGAAAAAAGAAATGCTGCTTTTCCTCCAGTTCTGGTGTCATTATTCAAAGCCTTTGCCAGATCAATGATCATGTCTGGTACTGCACTCGCACATAGAGTGAGGTCAGGCCACGGCAGAACCGAGCAAGATGTCTCTCCAAACTATTTAACAGTGAACATCTCATTTCCTTGTAGGCCATCACAGTAAATCTACATTACGGAGTGCTGTCAGTTGCTGTCTGCTTCTCCTCACATCATTACAGACGGGCAGTCACACAGACGCCATGCGAGAGAGTCATGGACACACTGCCATCTATGGGTAAAAGATATAGGCCAGGAAAGGACAAAGCTCTCCCCATTGATGAAGAGCTGCTGCTGATGTTGTCACGAAAGTCACTAGTACCTATAGCTGAGCACCAGTTTCATTTTCTAAGGTGGGTTACACTGAGGTAGCATAAGAAATACACACAGAAGCAAAGCGGATATCAAGCTGCACAAAGGTAAAAGCCAAACTAATCCAAATGGGTGCTACATTTTACTCTAAGCTGATCACAACTGAAGACCGTGAATGTGAGACTGCTGTTAACGTTTATATTTTCTTCTGAGAGGAAGCGGTAAAAGCCAGTTGAACAGCACCATTTTTAATTTACAACTTCATGTCATTGCACATAAAGCAGCAACACATGAAATAATCCCAACCCACATGAAGAGAAAAGACGAGTTCTGCCAATTGTAAGCTTCTCAAATAACTTTTTCAGTCACAAGATGCTTCTTCAACCAGTGCTTGTGGTACAGATTCTCCAGACGGAGACCAGCCGGCATGGTTAGCAGTATTTGCTTGAAGTCCAATGTTATATATCGATCAGCCATAACATTGTGACCACTGATGATTGAAGTATATTTATGATGGCGCTTGTTTCTAGATGGGATATGTTAGGTACTAAGTTAACATTTTTGGTTGTGTTAATAAAAGGATAAAAGTCCGGGCCCTTTCATGCATGTGGGGAGTGAAGGCTGATCTGTTTGAGCTGATCCAGCAGACAAGATACTGCAAATAGCTGCAGAAGTAGATCCTGGTTCAGATAAACACTTGTATATGGTAAGTAAAACGGTGACCTACACAAGTGGTCAAAATGTTAAGGCTGATCTGTGTTTGTAATTTAGCACCTGGAGAAAAAGATGCTGAGAAAGATGCTGCAAAATCCAAAAGAGAGAAAGAAGGTGGGCCGATGGATGGATGGAGGTTTTGACATGTTCCAAACTCCAGAAAATCACTCAACTAAACAACCAAGATGCTACAAGTTGTGAAAGAAATCAGAGGAAAAACCTCTCTCAGAAAAGGTGTATAATGATTTTAGGCAATGATGAGAAACAGACTTAAGGGCAAATTAGTGTCACAAATAAACTAGGCATGCATGTTTTTGGGTTTCGGATGGAAGCTGTAGTACACAAAGAAAAAGTACAAACGCCTATTGGGAACATACAAACTTCAGAGAACCACTAAATGAAACTGGGTTCTTCTTGCTGTGAAGCGGAGGGGCTCATCGCCAGAATATGAAGCACATCAAGACACTGTTTTTTTACTTGAGGGCCAGCTTATCAGAGGACATTTAACTCAACTACACAAGTTCAAGGACTTTAACTTCCTGACTTCCAAAACAAACATCAGCAAATGCATATGTTATTTAATCAATACGAGGGCCAATTATGCAGGAGATGAGAGTGCTATTACACACTGAAGTTCAGACATGGCTAATCACTGGAGGTGACAACAAGTTTCAATCAGCACCACCTGCTCTCCTCACTCGACGCTCTTGAAAACAACTGCGCCGTGCTGGATTTTTGTTTTTGTAAACTCCTCCGCTTCACCTCCCGTGTGTTTGTTTGTGTGTGTGCGCCCGTGCTCCAGGATCCCGACTCATTTGGAACCACCAGCTCTGCGCTACGTAACTAATAAGTTCTGACACCAAAACTTGTCAAAGTTTATTAGGTGGCCTTTAATCAGCCCGACTGATCCGCAGATATCCGGACGTTTTCGTTGCGAGCCTAATCAGCAGAGTTGCCCTGCACGAAACAGGAGGGACAAACAAAGCCTGTGAGAGAGTGAAATGTCCCCCCCGCTGCATTCGCGTCAACGATTCCGACAGCACAAAAGCACATCACATCGCTTGCCTTGTCCCTGTCATATGCAAAACATGCATAAGCACATAGTCATTAAGCAGTGAACTTCCAGAGAGTAGTCTGCATGTCTTCTGATGTAAACAGCTTCTCCCAAAAACATCCCAACACAATTTTTTTCCTCCATATTCTTATTTACACAATGAGGGGAAACCAGAAGTTAAAAAAGCATCACTTCAGAAGCTTTTCTCACATGCAGGGGATGAAAGAGATGGAGAGCGCACAGCTAAGACATTTTTAAAAGTACTTTTGTGTTTCCATTTTTTTTCCCCCTTCCTACCACCTCCATTATTTTCCCGAGACGACAGCTCAGTCACAGCAGCGGCTTCAACCACAGCAGATATTAGCTGCTATAGCGGCTTTCGATGGGCAGTCAAAGGTCCGTAAGACGATCAAAAATACATACAGCTTCTTATTTATATCTCTACATTCCCTCTGCATTAGCTGGGATTATTAATGCAACAAGACAGGCAGCGAGATAAGAAGAAACGTGCGAGCTGGGAGATGAGAAATGGAGGGACAGTAAAGGAGAAATTATGAGGAACAAAATGTAAAGAAAAGAAAGTGTCAGTGAGGGAGGAGAGCTGCATTGCGTGAGGCTCGGTGCCAGTATTAAATATTTCAATCACAGATTGAGCTGCTATGAAAATGCTTTTGATCCAGACTCCAAAGGACTTTTACAAAACAAGCATTTCTCTGAGTTGGCTGCAGCACAGTGGGATTCACCGAGGGAGAAAGTCCAAAAAATGCTCTGAAGGAGAAAAGGAAAAAAAAAAAACTTTTCTTACTAAGTGGATTCTCTCCAAGTAAGTTATCTTCATTATGTTTTAGAAAGTTGTGGGGTTTTTTGTTTTTTTGTTTAGTTTTTTTTTTTTTTCTTTTATCTTTGCCAGCTTTGTTGTCATGCCAAGAGAAAATATGCTTCTGGATCACTGGATGTACAGTGTACTCCATAGTGAAACAAGGTCATTTTGAGGACATGGATTTAAAACAGCTGTATGGAATCACCAAGGGCAATAAATCCTTCAAAACTGTAGAACAGTTTATGTGACAACCTAAACAAAGCAAGCAGCAAACTGAGCGACTGATATAATACAGTTACATCAAATTGGAAGTACTTGCGCCTCAGTGTGTTGGTTCTGCATTAACTGATAACTAATGGAAACTTCATAAATTTGCTATTTCATTAATAGTATATGCAATTGTGATTCAAGTGGTAGTGTTAGTTTCCCTACAGTCCATAAATTATCTTATATGTACCTGTGTTTCCTTGGGCAAGACTATGAACCTTAAGTTGGGTCTAATGGTCGAGAACCTCGCATTAAGTACACAGCTGAGTTTGTACATAAATGTGTGTGTGCTTCACTGATTGTGTGAAGTGCTTTAAGGCAACTGAAGCAGTAAAAATTTGCTTCAAGCATTTATCTCCCCTGAATTATGAAATCTCGAGAGTAACGAACTCCAACCAGCTACCTGGAAGTAAAGGTTGTATGGGGCTTACAGGTAAAAGAAATTCAATAAATGATTCAAATCTGAGCTCTGGCTTAAGATAACAGTCACCATAGAAAGAGAATGATTTGATGCAATGATGACCAATCATCTGACCAATGTAGAATATTTCTGTATTTTTTCCTTTTGCTGGTCTTACATGAGGTATACTGTAAAACTAGTGTTTTACTCCATCATCAGAGGTATTAAACCATTTGCTAAACATACATAAGCTCCCTGTAAAACATGTCAAATTGCACACACAGTGAACAAAAGGCTCCATCTTTATCCATATCTATTTAACACAGAGCATATTTTGGTCTTTAAGGTAAGTCTGACCAGATTGTGACCAGCAGTGATGTAATAATATAATTTCAAAAACCAATATACTGCATGATAAAGGCTGGATTAAAGGATTTAAAGTGTATTGTGGGGAACCATATGGATGACCTCAGTATCTTTGCTTGTTCCAATCAATTCTTTTTTTTTCTCCTGGGTTATCTTTTTTTGATCATCACAATCTCCTGCTCTTATCTGAAAATGCAGTTATGAAAGTGGAAACAGAATGTTTCGCATCGACATGCAAGTGAATGTGGAACTGAAGATGAGATTTCTGAGGAAGATGTAAAAGTGAATGTTGTGATACAATATTGTATACTATCATCCCAAAATATATGCAGTTAATTGTGATGCTAAAAACAAACTGGGGGATTAAGCAAATCTCTAAATGTTCATCTCAAAAGCTGTTGATTTAAACTAATATCACAATCAGCACCAAGCCAAAATTGAAAGCGCATTTATCTCCAGCACTTTCACAAGATGTGACAAACCACATTGCGGCATCTATTCAGATGCATGAACTGATTGCTCAGGATGAATCATATATGAGTGCTGGCTGCCCAGAATCAAATCCAGGCTGTTTACATTGCTGAAAGTGACTTTTTCTAAGGCTAGTTTGGATAACCTAATCTCAGGACATCACCGATAAATTTATTCACAGATTTTATTCAGTCTTCAGAGCGCAAATTAAAATCTGATTACCCTTGACTCATGTTGGAGTCAAAGGCGGACATAAATTACCTGTAAATGACTCATCTCATGTGTGTGTTACTGCAAAATCTCCTTCACAGCAAGACGAGCCACTTCTTCATCAGTATTCAGACTCCGATGTGCTCCAGCTGGTGTGGGAGACAGGTAAAGCCTGTGTCCCATCCCAAAGGAGGAAAAAGAAATGAGAAGAACTATAGCTAAGGCCTTGAGAGACCTTTCCTTATCCCCTGCACAGGTTTTTGACCAACACAAAAGTCTTGTGCAGGGGACATGAGAAAGTAAAAGAAGCTCTGCAGCATCGTTCATCAACTCTCAACTCTCTCCACTCTGTATTCTCGAGTCTTATATCATTAAAACAGTGTTATGTCAATACCAGTTCAGCCTCATATATGTATATTGCAGATCAGACTAAAAGCCATTATTTTTTAAACGATCTCCGATCAGCATACTGAGCCGATTAGCTAGGACGATTTCCTGTCCAAGTAACAACGCGCCGATGCAGCTTCAGCTACACAATGGCTAACAGGGCAGCAGTGAAGAAATATTTCACAGAAGAAAGGGAAAAACTGTTAAAACAGGCAATTGTAATATCTGTAACCCCTGCGTATCAAGAAATGGAAGAAAGAACTTCATTCAATGCGACTAGTGTGAAGCGACATCTAAAAAATAAACACAAGACAGTTATTTGTCCAATTCAAGTAAAAACCTCAAGGCTTTAATTGATCGTATGACAAAGTTATACGGTTATAACACGTCACCATGACAATTTTAAAGCTGTTATGTCGGTGATATGTTCCGTAGTCTTCTGATTATATTTGAGACACAGCCTGACTGTACAGCACAAAGTACATGACAACAAACAAGATCATTTACAACAAGGAATTATCATAATCATTATTATCAGTTTTATTTTGCACATCTGGAGATCTGACGAGAGCCTCACAGCACACTCGACACATTCTGACTGGTGCAAGGTGCACGCACGCTGGTTTAGGGGGTCTCATACAACAGAGCATGAAATCCAAGATATAACGAACAATTCCAATATAAACAAGTTCATGTCATTCATGGATCCACTTTGCAGGTATACGAGTCACGAAAGGTACCACTATTTACGTCAAAGGCATAAAACACTGGGCCACATGTAGCTGGAATTAAAAAACACAGTAGATTGGTTCATATTATGATCAAAATAATAATAATATTAATAATTTTAGAAATTGTATTTAATATAGACACATTTCTACTGTATAGTAATCCCGATCACCTGGACATGATTCACCACATAATGCGGAGGAAAGTGCATCCAAACATCTTATCACTTACTTGAAACACTATTTCTTTGTAATCCCCTGCCTGTTTTGTTCGCTCCATGAACCTCTCACAATTGAAAATATTTCAGAGTCCTTCCCTCGCTCACCCGCACCTTTCCTCTTAAGCCTGCAGGTCTTTCAAAGAGCAGGGAGCAGGGCTCCCCGCTCCATAAGAAGCCGGATTAAGTTGTTTATAGAGCCAGGTCGTTATCACATGGAACATTGACGAGCTAAACCCTCAAACATTAGACAAAAACACACACATAAACAGACACACACACACACTTACACCACAGGGGAAGGGGAGGGTTAAGAGGAGCAGCAACACGAGGGGTGATTCAGTGCAAGGGGAGGGGGAGAAATGTGCTATGAGGCAGCGATAAAGAGATAGAGATTTGCTGGTTTGCTGGTGGCACTTATTCGGCAGAGGGCTGCCGCGGCTTCTCAAAGGCTCCGTGGGGTTTCAAATAAAAAGGCTCCAAACAAGCGTGGATAGTTGCCTGTCTAAGACTCTAAATATTCATATCCAAATCCCAGCAGTGCTCCAAAAAAGAAAAAGAAAACTCATAATCAAGCTGAGACGTATCACTCAAAACAGATTACTCCCACATGTTTGAGAGACTCAATTTGAAACTCCACGAGAAGAATGGAGCTTTTGTGATGTGCAGCATCCTTGGATTCCTTGAAAGGCCCTGCAAAGTAAATTATTGCTATTATCATAACAGGAATTCTGGTGAGCAGCTCCTTTCTCTGTCGCTGTTATTTTCCACCACTTTTCACAGCTCTCACTTTGTGTGTTGCAGTAATTTGTCACGGCATTTTTCTAGGCCGTTCACATAATAGGAGAAGCTCATCCTTCTGTAGTCACTGGAAATTACTCTGGATAAGACGAGAAGGATTATTAGGATATTAGTTTTCAAATATGCCATTATTTTCATCTTGCAAGCCACCACGCCAAGTGATTCTTTTCAAGTTTTACATCACTCTACTGTTGTCTCCCTTGGAGTTGGCGATAAGTGTTGAAATCTGAGAGCAGACTAAAGCATGAGTCGTTGTTGACCCTACACATTCAGGATTCTCATCCATTCATCTAACCTCTCACCAGTTCAGTCCAAATGGGGTCAGAAAGACGGAGGAAAAGTAGTCCCGTTCATGTGGAGAGACTGATCTGCTCCGAAATCAACTAAGACATATATGATCTGATTTAATAAGAAACATATAACATTTAGATCAGATAACCAAACCTTCTCACCTTACTCCTTTCCACAACAAGTTGTGCCCTGCCCTGGCGGGTCACCTGGAACCGCCAGGCTCAGGGGCGCGGTTTTCATTAGCAATGACCAGGAAGCACCTGTGTACCTGCTGAGCTAAACCCAAAAAAGCTACATGAAAGTGGGCTATATGTTTCCATATGGGTCCAACATAAGGAAAACGTGCAATGCTGGTCAAGCAGTATGAGAGGGCCGGGTGCCTCAGGGCATTGTGAGCCCCTGCGGCAGAAAGTAGCTCTTGGTCATAAATATGTTTCCCCACTCATGAACAGAACAGAATATAAGAAGAACCCCCCTAAAGTAATGCCGTCAATGAAAACATTGCTGTGAATTAAAACCATGGATATGAACACGGGGAAGCTTAGTTGTTAAAGCAGGTTGTCTCTCAATCGGATGGACCGAGCTTCTTCAGTTTGCCTAAAAAAGCCCATCATTTCTGGGTCACTGAGTCAAGACACAGCAGTGTTTTTTTGCCTTCAGGTCTTAAGTCAAATAAGTTCAAGTGGAATTAGATTTAGGTTGAAGCACAGGAGTTTAATTCAAGTCACTACTTCTCATTTTAGATAGTTCGAGTCTCAACCTCTGCAGCTCTGGATATCTGCGACTTTCCAGAGTCCTGATGTCTTTCACCATAAAAATCCACTTTTAAAACTTAAAAATCCAACACCACAAGCAATATGAACACTACATTTACATTAAAAATACGCCTCATTTCATAAGAACAACTTTCAGTGACTGAACCTTGTTTGGTGACTACTTGACTGTACTCAGTGCATAATAATATTAATTGATTTTTTTCCAATGCTTCTTAAACCTCTGTAGACTCAATTCGTTTTCCTTCTCGAGACTTTTAATATTGTGCTTGAACATTTTTTCCCCTCATAACTCAGAAATTTAGACCATGAAATACAGACCGTGTCTGCTCAGTTAAATAAATTATTCTCCAACTTGTGGCCTTGAGGGAGAGAAGCAAATATACGACATTGCGCGACAAAAGCCATACATTTAGGAAGTGAGGCAATTGTTTTGACAGCCAGAAATGAAACTGACCACCACACAAGATGTGTCACAATCCGTCAATCCGACAGCAAAGAATTGATCACACGGTAACACTCGCTTCCTGGTTGTTAATCGGAGCTGCGCCAAACTCTGCGAAAACAAAGAAATGTGCATCTGAGCTCGTTTTCATGTTTCCCACCTGGCATCATCAATTATGGAAATCCAACAGATAGAAACATTTAAGCGCACATTCAAAAGCAAAAACACTGATGTCGGTTGTCTAAAGTGATAAACATCAAAATTGCCGACTACACTCATGCTAATTTATTCAAACCCCACTTCTAAAAAGTGGGTAGCAGCTGCTTCGGTTGGTTCACGGATCAAGCTCCACTCACCAGTAGAGCTCTACATTTTTGATTCTGGATATGGTCGATTTCAAAACACACCATTTAGCTTCTTCAGATAGACAAAGTATGAAAAACAACAAGTCCCAAATTTTCCATAATATGACTATCGATCAGTGAATCATCATGGGGAGTTGAAAGAAAATGCAAAAAGCAGAATATATCACATCACAAAATGTAAACTACTGATGAAAATGTACACTGGATGCAACTATAACAATTATTCAAACATAGTTGAATGATGAAGGCAAATGAAGACACTAAAGCCAATGTATTGGAAAGCATAGTGGCGGTAACATCATGCTGCCCGGCTGACTTTCTGTCTATGGTAACATTGACAATAAATTTACTGAAGAAATTATTAAATTCTAAAATTATCAAGACGAATTAAAATGTGTTCTCCAGTGTTAAGTACAGCTCCTGGAATGAGGAGAACAACGAGCCAAAACCAAAATCCAGGAGCACAAAAACATCAATGAAAACGAAGAAATTGACTTTTATCAAGTGGTCAGCACTGAATCCTGACCTAAATCCAACTGCCAAGAACTCTGTCTCTGCAGAAAGCACTTTAAAGAACTTGAACGCCTCACAGTGACAGAAACCGGCAGCAGCCAGGTGCCAGAGGCTTTTGCATAGTGCAGCAAATCCTACTGCAAACTACAATTGATTTATAATTCTGTCCCGAAATTTTATGTGGCGAGTGCAAGTCTTGTCTTTTTTGGTTTGATTTTATTTTGTGTGCTGGCGCTTTTTAGTGCACAAATTTGATTATACAACTATAATTTACTTCAAGCGTTTGTTGAGTTTAGTTTTTTTTCCAGAAGCCCTGTGAACATTATTGACTGCATTCAATGCATGTTTGTCAAAAGCTGGCACGTTGATGCAAGCCGGACCACAGTTTATTACAAATATTGCAACAACAAAAAAATTAGTATTAGAAAAACTTCACATACTGTTTCTTGGCACTGTATATTGAAAGATACTTTTCTGTGATTTCTAAGTGTATTTTTTTATTAATACCAACTGTTTATCATGATACACAGTCACCTCTGAATCACAGCAGCGCTAATGTATTTTGATGAAATCCTACAAAGACAAATGAAGCCCTGTAGTGCAGCTAATTAAATTGTGATTCACATCAATCAGCAAATTTGTTAAAAAGAAGAACGGAAGCAAGGTGGGGAAATAATTACAACCTTACAATAAACAAAAAAAAAAGTGTCTACTATAATAAGAAGACAAGACTAACAGGGGAAAGGACACCGGGGACAGATGCTCCAACAATTTCATTATCAGCTCGGTGTGTGAGATGCCACGTAGGTTGGCTGTCACAGGGCACTAACCAGCTCTGATTAATACCCCCTCATTTGAACCCAGCCAATGACATCACTGTTAATAAAGTATGCTTGTCGGCCTCCACCACCTGCCCAGAGCGCAATGCCACAAGTATGGGAGGAGGCGAGGAAATCGGCAGGAGCACCGCAGGTATCCAACCTGCAGCTGCTGGTGTAATTAAAAACCGCCCCCTTTAAAAAAGTCCGTCGACGCCTCAACCCCAAATTCTCCATCTGTCATTCAAAAATACACACACACACACACACGCCTCACCTTAAACTCTCCTTCTCAAACTTAACTCTCACACACACAACTTCCCTGCTCCATCGCGCCTTGCAGTCAGAGAAAAACACGTGTCAGGGTAAAATCAACAGCCGGCACAACAAGTGGGGCATCATGTCACCCCTCCGAGCCCAGCATCTGCTCGCCACAACCCGGACGCTTTAACACTCGCAGGCGCCAGGCAGTGTGTTTAAGTGTTGTAAGCCCCGAGCTGAGTTATCATCACCTCGTGCACTCATGCAGCAAATGGCTGGATGGCCCCAGTTTTGCCAGTACAGCACCACTTCCTGCACTGGCTGGAGAGGAGCAGATGTAACTCCTCATCAGACGGGTGGGGGCGGGAGGACGAATGGGAGGAACTGCCAAAGAGATGCTAAAAAGAGAGGTTGTGATCGTGTAGATCTGGTGCATCCTTGCAAAGAGCAGTGAGACACTTGAAGCAGATATTACCTGGTACACTGACGGCCTGGAGGAATGTATCATGTACGCGTTTGTGAACCCCCCCCCCTCAAGGAAGAAGGAGGGGTGAATATCGACTCCCTCTCCGTCGCTTCACTCTTCGCATTCATTTGCCAACATCTCTTTGCATAATCCAGTCTCGAAGACAGACGCCTCTCACCATTACAAAGCTTCCAGGGGATTGAACCAGCACAGATATTAGAACTGTCCTTAAAAATTGAGGTTCCCTGAAATTTCACACACATTGTCTCAATTGCCCTAAAGCTTGAAAATCCTTCAGTACCTCTGTAAAAGCTCGTCCTTGATCCTTTCTGAAGATGATTTGATAGTTGAAACAAGTAAAAGGATCTGAGCTCCCACTTAGATTTACAGATTAGGGCTATTTTAGGGAATATGTAAAAGGATTTTCCTTCACAGCAAAATGTATTTAGAAAAACCAACCCAGGCTTGAAAGAGGAGACAGTGACAGATTCTCTCGACAATTATCAGAGGAAAAGACACTTGTGGGTAAAAACACAACTCTGGCAACACCCTTCTGTTAGTAGCTAGCCAGTTCGACAATTTCACAATGTCCGCTTATCAAAAAACCGACACACAAATAAGAAAATGAACTGAAGCAAACAACCAAATGTTTGAACAGAGGCAGGTCTGACAGCAGTTACCAAAATTTTACAGGCTGAAAACAGAACACGAATAAAAGCTAAGACACTGACACCACCCAATGACCTGACAGTCAGAGGAGGGAATGGAAAAATTTATTTAAATCAAAATGTATCTCATGTCAAATCCTTAGATGACTGAGCAGGTTGAATAAATAGAATTTCAAACACATGATATGGTAATATCAGCATAGTGAGTCAGAGGCAACATTATAGTCTACATATTTCTCATAAGCATGCAAATATAGCCTTCACGCAACCACACAAATCAGGCTTTTGGTACATAAGCACAAGAAAAAAGTGATGCACATAAAAGGACGTTGAAAGCAGATCTATGTCTGAAATAAACAAGTCACACATGCTGGTTAGAGAAAACTTTTTTTTTTTTTACTAAAACCTAATTATAATTATATCAATGCTCTAAAAAGTGAGCTATCATGTTATCAAGACACACAAAAATTCTCAAACATTGCAAAATAAATGTGAAAGCTCAGTCACAAGCAAACATTAGAAAGCCACATAGAGCGCATCAGATTGGAATCTAGAGCGCTTTCCTTTCCTTAAGCCACACATTTTTCCATATTTGTCTCCAGGAAATGTGGCTGATGACACCCAGCAGGCTCTGGCATTCCGCGAGATGATTAAAATGTTCATTAACACTGATCCGTCCAGGTGATGAAATCTGTCACGCACCCCTGCTGCGCCCACATTGGAACTCTAGTGAGAGATGACGCGGCCGACGCATAAATCCTCGCGCCCGCTTACGTTGCGCGCCGCTGACCACCTGGCCCCACCTGTGACAAGCAATATGCCATATCACCTGTCCCGTGCCAGGTAAATAAATAGTGTCTGTTGAATTAATTGCCGAACGGCACACACAAATAGACCTCCATCCGTTGAATAAATGAAGATCCCCCACACCTTTGAGCTGGTAAACATGCTCAATCTGTTGGATTGAGACCTGAAAGGCGGAACAAGAACCGCAGATGACCGTTTGGCGTCTCTAGTTATTATTTGGTGCTACAGCTGAACGTGTGGGCTCAGTTAAGCTCTATTCACATGGAGGGTGACTCATCATTTGCTCTTTTACAGTGGGCCAACTGGGACGTAAATAACTTTATAACATAAACTACTTACACGCCAGTTGCAACAGTTTCATACCCACCTACAGCCGCGAGTGCACAGTTTAATTTAGGCCCGAGACATGAGGCTCAAGAAGAACAATTAACACAAATACAGTTTACTGTTCAAATGTGCACGCATATGCACATCTGCCCTGCAAGAAACACATGCCTATACACATTTGCTCTTTAACGACTCCCCTCAAGTCCCTGTGACCTGCTTTTCCCACATTAACCCCCCCCAAACACACTCAGCTACACACCAGTTAGCTGCTAATCAAAATCCACCTCCTCACTGAAAAACATACGCACACACACACAACCGCATCGTATGCACAAATCCCAACTTTTCATTACTATGCAAACAGTCACACTTTTATGCATGCACAAAGATACAGTGCACACTCAGCTGAGGGCTCATCGCAGGATGGCCGACCTCCCCGAGGCCCCACAAGGGCAAAGTGGAACGCGCAGGGGGACAATAAATGCAGATCTATGTGTGTAATGAATAACTTACACACTCCTATTAGGGCAGGCAGCAGTGACAAATGCTTCTCATTCACTCATTAGGCCACTGGCTGTCAGAGTAGGCAGGAGAGACCGAGGCACCACGAGGGGAGCTTATTGGCTTTTAAACGGCCATGTAATCCATTTCTTTACTGGAGATGAATAAGCTGCTGTCCACGGCAGGTTTATTTATGAACAAATTAAGCACGTATACAGAGACGGGCAAAAGACAGAACATTTCCAAATGTGAGTGCACTTCTGACTGTGGCAACAAAACTAAAAGTACTCGTAATTAAACAAAATATTACTGTATACTGGCATAGTCCATTCAAACATGAGCTGAATACTTAGGAGACACATTAAAAAGAGATGTCGCTAAGGTGTTGGATAATGACTCAATATGAGATCTCTTTAATGGAATACAAATAAAGGATACTTTAAATTGCGAGAAAAACTCTTTGGAACCTGTCAAAGGCGATAACATACTAACGTGTGAAAATTAATGGTTTCATATTAGCGGTGACCTGAATACAAGACACATTTTTTTAATTCATTATCGGTTGTTTTTACGTGTGGTTAAACTTAATTGACAAACTGTTCTGTAAAATTTGTACCCGCTGTCCTACACACTTTTTTTGGCCCATTAACATGAACCAAATCCACAACTGCAGCTCATGTTTTTAACTCATAGTCCAATCCATGTGGCATACATGGAATTTACGTATTGTGTGGAGGAATAACAGCCCAATTAAATAAAAAAAAAAAACAAACAGCATTTGCCAAATTCATTATTTGATCCTTGTCTTGATTAGGAAAATGAAGAGCGTCTCGAAGAGTTCCAACTTGGAAGCCATTTTCAAAAAGTTGCATTTTCAGTGGCTCCGGCTCCAGGACAGAATTATCGCATTTTACCTGAAAACAATGTCGTGTAAACAAGGCCAAAAACTGTATAATGAAAACAACATTTTCAGAGATCAAGCTGTCAAAACATGTATTCCTAACTTTTCTGAGTATGTCCATCACAACTTTCAGTAAGTAAGAGTATAGTATTTTCATGTGATAATAAAAGCCTTTCTGTCTGAAGTCAACATGTTTTAGTTAAGATTAGAGGTGTAACACAAGAGCTAAAATACCCCCTACTGACATGGATACATTATTACTGCATATTCACATCGAAACCAAACAGCAAACAGGCAACTTACTATACTGTATATTTGGTCAGCATTTCAGTTGTAAATAAATGTCATGTCATTAAAAATGCAGTTTACAATAGCTGCTGTTTGTCCAGTAATCATCATGCATTGACAGTGATTAATGTGGGTTTCATTTCCTAGACCATTTGGACAAATTTGAAGATATAACCTCGAGGCAATTCTGCAATCTCACATCAGTGATAATGGGATGAAATGACAGATTTATAATGAACCAAGAGAAACAACATTTTCAGTCCTTGGATATCACAGATTAATAAAAACAGAGTGGGATTGAAATGGACCAATAAAAAGAAAAACATATTGAAAATATTGTTTTTATTATTATTTTATTCTTCAAGTCACTAATCATTTTTGCTTCTCTGCAAAAGAAGAGTTTTGCTGTAATTGGAAAAATGAACTGTGTGGATAAAAAATGGGAAGAAATAAAAATATAATGGAGCTCTTAATGAGAAAATAGAAGAAAAAGGGAATTCCATCTCACTGGGTTGGCTGCCCTCTGACCCTTAATCAATCTCTTTGAGTGTCTTCAGCGCACACAGCCAGCACTTAACAAGTTAATAACTCCTGATCCCTACCCACCAGTGGCAGGCCAATCTTTTTTCATATACATCACCAGAGTCCAATTTCACCTGAGCAATCAGGCATCTTCCCAGGAAAATCTGAGACCCTTTTACCCACTTCCAGGGACCATGATGACCCCCC
>OMNM01000127.1:0-27931 GCA_900302745.1 Parablennius parvicornis
GTAATGAAAGCATTTCCATTTGGAAATACTCTAAAGTAATGACTTCCACATTACCATTTTCATTAGCTTAGCATTATCAGATTTTCCTCTGTATGATTACTGCTATCAAAGCTAAGTAAAAATAATCTGCCAAATTATTTGGTTTAAGCGATGCCAACAGATGTTTTCAATCAGCAGCCATGAAATTAGTTATTCGTGGGAATATCCCAAGAGTGCCAGGAGAGATTGAATGTGAAGCAACACTGGCCTCTTGTGGCAGAAGGAGCATTGGCTGGTTTCAAAGTGGAGTGGGAAAAGATAACTTATTCAGTAAAAGAAGAATTTGAAAAAGGAGTTAACGTGTTCCTTTGTGAGTTGAGTCAGTGTGAGTGTTTCTCGAGATGATAATCTCAAGGTTAGATGGACCACAATGTTCATTTCTTTCAGCCCTGTTTCATGTGTCATTGTAGAGTTTTTGTTTAGGCCTTTACATAATACACAGAGTAATATTAATAGTGAAATCATGACTTGGTCCTATTACTTGTTTAGTCATTTACATTTGTCACTATCACTTTTCTGGGTCTTGTCAGAGTGTAAATCTACAATTTAATACTTGACTTTTTTTTTCTTGCAGGAGCTGAGAGCTGCTGGAGTTGTTTCTAAGCAGGTCTTCAAGAAGTCCTAAACAGGCTCTCGTTAAACCGCACAATGCCCCGGCACACATTGACCGACACATCAGACACAACACCAAGCCTCTGGCCCACCATCCAACTTCTCCTATGGTACCTCAAGATCTCCATATGGCCCTGTTCCTGTTCTGAATATTAGTTCTCACCAAACAGCCTGTTTATAGTCTTCCAGGATTTTTGCATTACATTGACAAAGCCAAGTCACACAAAGTACCAAGTGGGGGGGCAGGTTGGCACGAAACACTGTGTTTTTTTTTCTTCAGGGTGGATGCTATGATTAGCTAGTTTAGATGTGCTGGACGCATACATAACTCTAGGTGTTCCTGATCAGATAAGTGAGCCACACTGATAAAGCAACATGCTGAAGTGACCAATGGGCAAGTTATGAATGCATTTGGGAGAGAAGAATTGTTTCTCCTTTGGATGGATGCAAATGTAAGCTCAGTGTGAAAAACACTGAGACACGAATGTGGATGACGGCTGCAAACGTCTGTTACTGAGGCTTAGTCTCCAGAATGAATATCAGAAATGGTGTATGTATATATCCCTCCCAGTTCCTTTGGGAATGTACCACTCATAGTAGGATGACTCAATCAATAAATAAATCAGTTCTCAGCATTGTCCTTTGTCTTGTCATTATTGAAGTAACTTTACAATGTACTTGCATCTCATCAGAAATAAGCAGCTCTTCATGCCTGAAGCTCAGTGGCAACTCCTGTCATTTGAAAAAAAAAGCTTCTCCAGCCATGCAAGAGAAATCTGAAGGCCTCAACTTGTGCATCAACCACACAACTGAAATCACACCATACTCTGAATCACTTAATCTGTCAGCTCACTTTGCACGTTGCCATTACCAATTGGCCAGTCAGTATAAGCTATCCAACTCACTTGATCATTCTTAGCTGCTGCTCGCGCTGCTCCTCTGTCTCCTACTGCATTCAAAACCCAGCCGTTGTACCAGCATCAACCTACGGGCTTGGTTTGTTTATGATTCCCCGGGGTGTTGGTATTGATTCCTACCCTGCTGTTGCTTTGGGTGATTATAAAATGAAATTCTCAGAAAGGGGTCAAAGCAAGAGTATGGCACCAAAAAGAAACTTTTACAGCAACCACATTGTCCCATTTATTTACTCAAATTATTTACTCAGCTCTTCTTTATTTTTTTTAAATCGGTTCCTCTCTTCTCCTCTTTCTACCTTAAATCATGAAACTTATCTAAACTCAAAGTTTAACTTTATAGCCACACTTCAGAAACATTTTACTTTATTCTCATATAGATCATTTATTGCTTAAGAAGTTGAACTCAAGTAACTCACACACTCAAAGTTCAAATGTTCCTGTTTAGTATTTGAGTTTGCCAGAGGAGAAGAACAAATAAAGAAAAAAAACTGTAGGCACACGTTACAAAATAGCCTCTCCTGTCTGTACACTGTACACCGACCCATCACTGCACTGTGTGCATGTGTATTTGCTCAAAAAACACATGTGAGAAAAAGGGGCATGATGATGGTACATGTTTTTTTTAGATTTACACCTACAAGAATGACCTGAAACTTCCTCCAATCATCAAACAAAGCCTGAAATGAATAAATGAAAGTCCCCAAACCTTCCAAAAAACAGCTGGTCCTACCATTAGTCTTCAAGCAATAAACTCACTTATCAATAGTTCTTTGCCCCCATGCCCCCAACTCATATAAAAGCAGGAGGACGCACTGCCCCTTCCCCCTTCTTGCACTGTCTAAAGTCTACGCACCATCGCGTCACCAGCTGCCACCATGCCTGCGGACTTCAATGGAAAATGGACACTTGAATCCAATGACAAATTTGAGGATTACTTGAGAGCATTGGGTAGGAAAAGTTTTATTCTAATCGACCTGATTCTGGAATGATTGTCTTGTCTTTCCACAGAATCTATATTCTTTCAATCTGGTGTGACCTATAGCAAAAATGTTGAGAGGTAAATTTTTAATCCGATGCTTTATAATCATCTCTCTCTCTCTCTCTCTCTCTCTCTCTCTCTCTCGCTCTCTCTTTCTCAGATATTGACTTCGCAACAAGGAAAATTGCCATCTCCCTTTCTCAAACCAAAGTGATTATGCAAAATGGTGACAAATTTGAGTTCAAGACACTCAGCACGTTCAGGAATTATGAGCTGAGCTTCACTGTAGGGGTTGAATTTGATGAGCACACCAAGGGGTTAGACAACAGAAACATCAAGGTGGGTCAAACCTGTGTGAAATATAACAAATGAGATTGGATATATGCTTTAACACCGCATTTGAAAAAGAGATTGAAGACAACTGATGTATGCAGAACAATACCTACAGGTAGTGTGTACTTTGAAAGGGTCATATTATCCGGCTTTTCACTTTCACATGGGTCTTGTTGATCCAAAAACGTTGTATTCAAAGTTTATTGCCCCAAATCCAGCTTTTCCTTGATTTTCAGCCATTTAAATGTTGGATCATAGGAGCTGCATTCAGAATCTGCTGTGTCTGTGTAAACTGGATTGTCTCCGCCCACACATGCCCATCTTTGGAAGAGGAGGAAGTACATCCTCTCAAGGCGCCATGTGCAAGAGCAGAGCTGCCTCATTGTGGGAGGGCCAAAGGGAGGGCCTACCTTGATTGGGATATGCTAAACCCCTAATGACACTATATAGGATTTGATTTCTGATTCACTTGTTGGAGCAACACACTTCTTAAAAAATAATAAGCCAGAGCGAGAGATGACAGACTTTTTTCACTTCTGGGTCGTCATTACAGGTATGGGGACAATTATTAGGGTTAGAAACTATTAGAAAATTAATTTTGCATAATATGACCCCTTTAAAGGAAGTTCACATTTTTTTATTGAAATTGAATAAAATGTACATGTCACATTTCAAAATAGGATTGCAAAACATAATGGTTCTACATATTGTATTTGTTTTAGGTTTTATTATATTTCATTGGTGCTCTCATGTAGCTTTATGTCATTTTCTTCATAATTTCAAACCCAATGTATCATTATTGTTTTGTCTATTATTGTATTCTCTCGATATTTCAGACTTCAGTTCACAGACTAACGCAAAGAAGGGGCATAAACAATGACCAAATGCATCCCTAATGACAATATAGAAGTAAGAATAAATTGGTCACTCTTTATGGTTGATTTTATTAGACTTCAATTTAGCACCCCGAGCAGTAACAATAACAAATCTTTACAGCAAATTACTCCCTCAGCTCTCCATCTGAAATAGACACAGAAGTTACAACATGGGTTAATGTTTCAGTAAGTGAGGTACGTGCTGTCTTGTAGAGTCTGGTGACCTGGGAAGGAGACAAGCTGGTGTGCTCTCAGAAAGGGGAGAAGGCCAACCGTGGCTGGAAACACTGGATTGAAGGAGACAAACTCTACTTGGTGAGTTTGTGAGCATCGTTTAACACGTTGTATGTTCCTTCTTCTGAGTAACACCAGATTATTATTTCTCTACTACAGGAGCTGACATGTGAAGATATAATTTGTATGCAGGTGTTCAAGAGGAAGGAGTAATGTCTGGTTTTGTTGTCATGTACTCGTTTACAAGGTCAATAACTTCTCCATGTTTTGACGGATGAGTGAATAAAGGCATTTTAAGCTAATATAAGAACTGCAGGTATTTCATGTTTTTCAGTCTACAACTTTATTTTCAAAGAGAATAAGGTCACATAACCTATTTCAATGATTTTTGCGTGACTCAAACATGAACTATGTAGTTATAACACAGTTACTCTTGAAAGCCTTCTAAATTTGTGAGTTCTGCTGGTACTGTTACAAAGATCCACTTCCCTTCAGTTGGTTTTATATCAATAAAAATATAGTGAACACTGCCTACAATTCACAAACCGTTTGTTTTAATCCATTTGAGATGTCATCCAATTAAGTTTCAACCATTCTCATAAATTGAGGATTTCAGTGTGAGGCGAGAGTGGGCTGTGTTGCCCAAAGGTGAAAATATCTTTGGTATAAAATTGGACTTGACGGCCTTAGATGTTGGCATGTTCTTCTTGTGCAGGTGTGGTTTTTCTTTGCTAAATGGACTGGGAACCTCTCCAGTTTATTTTATATACCCTGCCTTGACCCATGGTCAGCTCCAGTCCCTTACAATCCTAAATTGGTAAAGCAGGGCAGAAAATGGATGGATGCATGCTAAAACCCCAGGAAGACTAGCTGTCCTTTTAGCATCAGTTAATGGGGACACTTTTAAATAAACCTGTCAAAACTTTTCTGTTGTTAAGAAATCACAATGTTCAAAATCAACACTTCAAACTATCCAAAGGTGGATAAAATGGAAGAAGATGGATAGATTGTGATTCTGTTGAACAGCTTACTAATTGCACAGGATGCTGAAGAAAACAGTCAAACCAAGTCATTGATAATGGTGACTGTCGCCACCAAATGTAAGATTACGCAACCATTACATCAAGTAATAAATGGAAACATTTTGCAAATGGAGACTTCAGGGACAGTTCAGGTGTAGTAAGATTGATGCAGATGAATGACTGTGGAGAGGTAGAAGAATTATCTTAGTCTACTTATTAAAAGACGTGGCAGTAGCAGCCTCAACTTATTAAATCCCATTTGAGTGACTTGTTCACACCTTTGCAGTTAGTAACATAGACTGGCAGAAGCAAGAATTTGGCATCACATCCATACTTGTCTCATCAATTACAAAAAATTGTCATTAGTCCCACAGACAAGACGGATGTATTGATGTATGACTTGATGTATTACCGAAGGCATTGGTCTCTATTCTGATTCTGATTCCTCTTCTTCTACTTCTTCTTCTTATTATTATCATTATCATTCGTATCAGTAGTAGTAGTAGTAGTAGTAGTAGTAGTAGTAGAAGTAGTAGTAGTTGGTTAGTGGTAGTAAGGCAAGGCAAGGCACATTTAAATGTATTCATAGACCGCCATTCAACACAGGGCAATTCACAGTACTTTACTACTAGTAGTAGTAGTAGTAGTGGTAGTAGTAGTAGTGGTTGTAGTAGTAGTAGAACTAGTGGGAGTATACAGTTTAAACAAGGCGGTTCTGATGACTTCAGTGTCCTCGTGGCAGTGCGTCCTCTGCTGACCGACTTTCTGCTCACGTCATCACTTTGACATACCAACTCTCGCGAGAGGATCTTCCAGGAAGTTCCACGTCAGTGTAGTGGTCACTGAAATAGCGGCGTTTGGACCCCGATTACGCCAATCCAGAACACATTTATCTGATCTTATTGCGACAACACGGGATTAAAACATGGTAAGATGCATTTGAAATTATTTTTGTGTACAGGAAACGGCTCTAGTGGTTCTGCTTGTTTTAAACTCTTCTCAAACCGATGTCAATATTACTCTTGTGACTAGCTTAGCAGCTAACTAGCTTGTAGCTAAGGGCCTTTTGGTTCTTAATCATTGCGATTTCCAAGTTTATTACGCCTCTTTCTTTATTGTGAGTTATTTCTGAAAGTGGTTGTGATAGGTCTTTCAATTGTATTGCTATTTAAATCTTATGAGATGCAATCGGTCCCCCCGTGTTAGCTGCTAACTGGTCTTGCTATGGATATTTACGTGGACACTAATGTTGGTTCCTCGATTAAAGTTTTCATGTCAAGTCAACAGATGTGGTACCTTCGCGCACTATAAGAAAGCACAGTGATGTCGTCTGCTGTTTGTTTTAGCCTCTCAGGCTGGACATCAAGCGGAGGCTGACAGCCAGGTCTGACCGGGTGAAGAGTGTGGACCTTCACCCCACAGAGCCATGGATGCTGGCAAGTTTGTACAACGGGAGTGTCTGTGTGTGGAACCACGAAACACAGGTATTACAGAAGTTGCAGAGCGCAATGCTAATGAAACACTTGTATGTCAATATTTGGAAGTCAGGTAATAACTTGTACATTATAACTCTGTCCCTTTTCCCTAAGACTCTGGTCAAGACCTTTGAAGTGTGTGACCTCCCTGTCAGAGCATCCAAATTTGTGGCAAGAAAGAATTGGGTTATCACAGGAGCAGTGAGTAACATTTTACAATTTTTTTTTTTTTTTATACAGGTTGTAAAGATAGAACATGTGTTATTTGTGTTGTGCTTATGCCTTTGTTTTTTCGATTGTGTTTCCATTCTCAGATATAAGTCATTATTATAGGGTTTTTTTCATATGTCTTTTAAGCTAATATTCACACATCTTACATCCCTGCTCAGGATGACATGCAGATCCGCGTATTCAACTACAACACCTTGGAGCGGGTTCACATGTTTGAGGCCCACTCTGATTACATCCGTTGTATTGCTGTTCATCCAACACAGCCATACATCCTCACCAGCAGTGGTATGCAAGCTACGTAATTTTTTGGATAATGGCATTTTTTTCACTTTATGTGTAATTATTATACCGATTCACCATGGTCTGTGTGTCTTTGCAGATGACATGTTGATCAAGCTGTGGGACTGGGAGAAGAAGTGGTCATGCAGCCAGGTGTTTGAAGGGCATACTCATTACGTTATGCAGATTGTCATCAACCCGAAGGACAACAACCAGTTTGCCAGTGCTTCCCTGGACAGAACGATTAAGGTAGGAGCTACTTGTTGTTGCTAATATCACTTGAGTCACTTAGCACACTTAAAGCACATTTTCTAGCAGAGTACGGCCTGGATGAAATTCTAGCTCACCCCGTAAACAATTGTCTAGGGCCTAATATTCTTTTACTTCGTCAGCTGTCATTATTTGTAAACAAAAAAAGACATTTCAAAATCTTGAAAACTAATATATGCAAAGTTTCATTAAAATGTAAACTTTATTAAGTCATGTTTAGTACAGTTAAAACATTCCATCAAAAAACGTGGGTTTTTTGTACATATTTCACTCTTTTATAATATTGACCCTGTGTGATGTGTACAACTCAAGTCTTTATTATTCTTGGATATCTGTTGATCTCTATGGTTTTTGGCTTGAATGACAGGTTTGGCAGCTTGGCTCCTCATCCCCAAACTTCACTTTGGAGGGTCACGAGAAAGGAGTAAATTGCATCGACTACTACAGCGGAGGTGACAAGCCCTACCTGATATCTGGGGCTGATGATCGACAAGTCAAAATCTGGGACTACCAGGTAAAAACCGTATTCCTTATGATAGAATACAGGATTATGACTGAACAGTGTGTCCTGTCTTCAACGTGTTTATTGTTGAAGATTGTTTCTACATAGGATTTTTTCAACTGTCTTTCTCTGTGTTGCAGAACAAAACTTGCGTTCAGACTTTGGAGGGCCACGCACAGAACGTCTCTTGTGTCAGCTTCCACCCAGAGCTGCCCATCATCATCACTGGTTCAGAAGATGGTGAGTGACAGTAACAGTCATCCCCACAAACACATCTAGAATGCATCAACCTGTTCAGGCTTGTAATGTAATCTTCTTTTGTAGGTACTGTCCGTATCTGGCACTCAAGCACTTATCGTCTGGAGAGCACTCTGAACTATGGCATGGAGCGAGTGTGGTGTGTGTGCGGCCTCAGAGGCTCCAACAATGTGGCACTAGGTTATGATGAAGGCAGCATTATCATCAAGGTGAGCAAAGTGACGACAGACTCGAGAAAAAGTTCCACAAACCGCTTGAGTAATAAGTCATTCTCCCAGTGGAAACGTCAAAGTAAAATGTTTCCTTGAATTAATGAAAGGTCCCTAAATTCGTATTCCTTTATTTGTGTGTAGGTTGGTCGAGAGGAACCAGCCATGTCCATGGACACCAATGGCAAAATCATCTGGGCTAAACACAGTGAGATTCAGCAGGCCAACCTGAAGGCCATGGGTGATGCTGAGATAAAAGATGGTGAAAGGCTCCCACTAGCTGTCAAAGATATGGGTAGCTGTGAGATTTACCCTCAAACCATACAGCATAACCCCAATGGAAGGTATTGACACACTTGACTCCTTTTCACCCTCTCACAAATTAAGAATACCTGCTACAGGAGCTTAAGCACTAATCTGTGTGGGGTTTTTTTTCCTATCAGGTTTGTTGTGGTGTGCGGAGATGGAGAGTACATCATCTACACTGCCATGGCTTTGAGGAACAAGAGTTTTGGCTCTGCACAGGAGTTCGTCTGGGCACACGACTCCTCTGAGTAAGTTTTAAGTGTACCTAAATTTCTCATGCCCTACTTGTTACAACCTGATGAATTTGCATGTTCATTCTCAGTTATTACCAGCTTATGAATTAACCGTCTTTATCTTTTCTCATTTAACAGATATGCCATCAGAGAAAGCAACAGCATTGTCAAAATCTTCAAAAATTTCAAAGAAAAGAAGTCGTTTAAGCCTGACTTTGGAGCAGAAGGTAACAAGATAATTTTTATATTACAGATTTTTTGTGTTTTGATATGAATTGTAGCCTTATTTACCCAATGCGTTTCCAAATCATCTCCTCAGGGATCTACGGAGGGTTTCTACTCGGGGTGAGGTCGGTGAACGGCCTGGCGTTTTATGACTGGGAGAACACAGAGCTCATCCGCCGCATCGAGATCCAACCAAAGCATGTAAGACTTAGTCGTATATTAACTTTAAGAAATAATGATTATTTTTCAAACCTAATATATATTAGTAATGTATTTGAAACCATTGCAGTTGGTCTCCAATCATTTTGATAACTTTTGTCTTATTTTATTTTCCCTTCCTTTTTTAATATCTGTCCAGATCTTCTGGTCAGACTCTGGTGAGCTGGTCTGCATTGCCACAGAGGAGTCCTTCTTCATTCTGCGTTACCTGGCCGATAAAGTTGCTGCATCCCAAGAGAACAATGAAGGAGTGACGGAGGATGGTATTGAAGATGCCTTTGAGGTAAACACATCGTCAGAACTGTACTTTACATTACTTTCCGAGCCAAAAGAACAAAAGCATCAGGTTTGAACAAGTGACGGATGCAGATTCTGTTCATAATCATGGTGTTAATTAGGGCACACTCACACTGCAAAAAATTTCAACCCAATTCAGAATATTTTTGTGACCCATATCTAGCCTGTTTTGTGGCTCCGCCAAAATGTTAGTAGCTGTGCTCTTTTTTTCCTCTTTCTCCTTCCTTCCCCTCATCACTCTGTGTAGATTTTATCGGCTTGCATACAACAACCTCTTGAAAACAGATATAAATGCAACAGACCTGTGTTGCCAGATATGGCGGGTATCCCCCAGTTGTGGAACGAAATTCTCTTACCTTTTAACTTTATTTATTTCGTGCATTTGTGTGTTCATGGCATGTTTTGCACATGTTGAGATTTGGGCTGGTTTTTATTGAGGTGTGTGGTTTTTACGTTGTTTGGGCTGCAAACACTGGGTCATAACTGGCCACCCTGGTACTCACCAGCGTGATCTCCATATTTTAATTCTGTCAACAGCGTTTTCTACACTCTGGGGCCCAAAACTGTCGGGTCCGATAACATTCACACAGAAGTCTGACAGAGGTTGTGCTCAAAATGTAATGTGAAGGATCGCGCAAAAGAAAAAATCTGAATTGAGCATCAAGACCTGCAGTGTGAACGTAGCCTTTGTGTCAGCAGTATATTACCAAAGATGTGTTATACCTCCCAAACAAGTCTCACCATCGTGACCTCACTTTCAATTGAAATGGCAGGTCCAGGGAGAGATCCAGGAGATTGTGAAGACTGGACTTTGGGTTGGAGACTGCTTCATCTACACCAGCTCTGTAAACCGACTCAACTACTATGTTGGTGGAGAGATTGTCACTATTGCACACCTGGACAGGTAGAAATCAGCATAATTCTATTTTTATTTCATATGTGAGAATATATTTTTATGTCTTTATTCATTGCTTGTATCACTACAAATGTGTAATTGTTGTATACCACATGTTGAAAGGCGAAGCATCTAAACACAGAGTGTCTTTTTTCCTTGTAGGACCATGTACCTTTTGGGCTACATACCGAAGGATGACCGCCTGTACCTTGGAGACAAGGAGCTCAACATCGTCAGTTACTCCCTGCTGGTCTCTGTCTTGGAGTACCAGACTGCTGTGATGAGGAGGGACTTTGGGATGGCTGACAAGGTGCTACCCACTATACCTAAAGAGCAGAGGACCAGAGTGGCACATTTCCTCGAGAAACAGGTAAGGACTTTTCCAATATTATTTATTTGCTTTATTTCAAATGAATTTCGGTTTCTGACAGGAAAATTCTATTTTTTTTTGTTTTGGTTGATTTGTTTCGTTCAGGGTTTCAAGCAGCAGGCTCTGGCCGTGTCCACAGATCCCGAGCACAGATTTGAGTTGGCCTTGCAACTCGGAGAGTTAAAGATTGCTTACCAGCTGGCTGTGGAAGCAGAGGTAACTACATGTCATCGGGTTTACCATCTATCATATGACTGGTAATGTGTTCTGCTGAGTATGAAGCTAATACTTTTAATTTTTTGACTTTCAGTCGGAACAAAAGTGGAAGCAACTGGCAGAGCTAGCTATCAGTAAGTGCCAGTTCGGTTTGGCCCAAGAGTGTCTGCACCACGCCCAGGACTATGGTGGTCTGCTGCTCCTCGCCACAGCCTCTGGTAATGCCACCATGGTAGGCAAGCTGGCTGAGGGGGCAGAAAGGGACGGCAAGAACAATGTGGCCTTCATGACGTATTTCCTGCAGGGGAAGTGAGTGTTGAGAAGAGACATTCCCATTGAATACACTGCTTTCATTGTCCATATCTGATCAATATTGTCCTCTCTCTGCAGACTGGATCAGTGTTTGGAGCTTCTGATTCGGACAAACAGACTACCTGAAGCTGCTTTTCTGGCCCGAACCTACTTGCCCAGCCAGGTGTCTCGAGTGGTCAAACTGTGGCGGGAGAACCTTTCAAAAGTCAACCAGAAGGTCAGATCAGCCATCAAACCTTTAAAGAAACTACAGTGTTGTCAATAAATGTGAATCTGGATTTGAAAACATCGTTATTATTAGTTAGATCGCAGAGTTTTGGCATGTTAGTTTTGGAGAAAACTGGAAAAATGCCCGTACTGGATATCTGGGCATATTTTTTCTTCAATGGTGATTTAAGTCTCTTGTATTTAAATACAGGCAGCTGATTCCCTCGCGGACCCCACAGAGTATGAGAATCTGTTCCCTGGACTCAAAGAAGCCTTTGCAGCTGAATATTACCTGAGAGAGACCTGCTTGGGCACTTCCAGGCCTGCTAAAGACTATCCACTCGTCACAGTAAGTTGAATGAATGGTGTCAGACGTTGCCTATTATTATCAAAGGTTGTACTCCGTCATTGCATCATTTCTCACCTCGTTTCATCCATTTTGCAGCTGAATGAAGACAGAAACATTCTTGAGGAGGCTCAGGGATATGAGCCCAAAGGAACCTTCATCCCTCTGGTGTCACAGGTCTGTCGACACTGTAATTTTCTGTAAATGTGATTATGTACTGTTTGTAATTACCTGCACTTGCCTTCACATGCATTCTTATCCATTGTAATCTAAAAAAAAAGATTTTTCTAAAAGAACTAGACTGATTAGTCAACTCTTTTTTTCGCAGACAAAAGATGGTGAAGAATCGACTTTGATGCCAGAAGCTCCTGTTGCTGCTATGACGCCTTCACAGCCTGAACCTGTTGCTACAAAAGCAGAGGATAAAGATGAAGAAGAAGAGGAGGAGGAGGAGGATGAAGACGAGGAAATCCCTGCATTCTCACAGTCACAAAAAGATAAAGTAGGGCTTCCTTTGGATCATTGATAATAAACTGTTTTATTTGGTTTGACTCACTATTTAGCGCATTATTTTCTTTACATCTTAAATTGTGAAGCCGCAACATAACTAATGGGAAACAGTCTTGTGAACAATTGTGATGTTTCAAAGAAAAATGTCTTTAATGCGTGGGTGTTTTGTGTCTGCGTGTCACTTGGTAGTGTCTGGACGAGCTGGAGGTCGACCTTGACAACATGGAGCTGGACGACATCGACACCACAGATGTTAACCTTGATGACGACTTTTTGGATGACTGAGACCTGCCAACACTCTTCAGAGTATATTTAAAGAAATCCAGAGACCAAACTCCCTTTCCCTCATTTGTTTTTGTATTTGTACTGTTATTTTGTCTTGTCAGGGTGTAACGTTGAAATTATAGTAAAGATGTTTTCTTCTCACATGACCGATTGAAAGAGCTTATGTATTTCAAACGCAACATTTTTTTATTCCGGTTGATTGTTTCAGAATTGCTAACTGTCCGTTCACCGGGCAATATGTTATATTCTCTGCTTTCTGTTGTCAGATTAATGAATAAAGTCCAATAAATTGAAGATTGCTGTACATATTCAGATTTGACTTAAGAGTTTTCAATACTTGAGCATTTCAGACATAAGCCGTAAGAAAGAACCAAAACACTACTTCTGCTCCACAGAACTTCTGGGGAAATGAAACTGAAATTAGATCAGGGGCCATTAACTCCGTTTAATGGGGCTGAAGCACTGAAAAAAGCATAATGACCTAAAGGAGTAGCAGTTCATTCAGAAAATGTTCACATTGTTTTTAAAAGCAGTGCAGTTTGAAATCTAGTTCCACAGTATTTGTTCGCCAGAAAAAGCTTCTCTGACCCTATAATTTCTGCAGCCTTCAGCATGCATGCTTTTAGAAACCCAACCACACCTGAATAATGTAGCTTCGCATTGCTTACATCTAGTTTAGTCTGATACATTAGTCCTTCCACTATGCCACTTCATCCAATTCAGGGTCGCAGGGTGCCACTGAAGAATTGATAGTGTCATTAGATTTGAGGTCATTGGGATGGTCATGGTTTCCATTTGTAATAAATGAGACATTTTTCTCTAAAATTACCATTTGTAGGCAGCAAACTCATGAAATTGTATCAGTACATTAGTATGTCTAATGCTACAAGAAGATCATGATAATTTCTGTGGATTTATTTAAAGGGATCAGACAGTCACATGGAGTAGGAGTAAGATCTTTAGCTTGAAGGTAAAGGTTTCCTAGACAGAGTCCATCAGTTGATCAAGAAAAAGAGAATTACACAGGGATGGTTCAGGTTAACTAGAAGTTATCCTAGAAGTGTTCACGTGTGTTTTTTCTTTCCAGTCCAAAGTAAAGAAAGAAAATTGTTTAATTCTCTTTTATTAAACTATATATCAGACTTGCCCAGACCGACTACCTTTTTAAGTTTAAAACCACTTGTTTGGTGTGCAAAAGTTTAAGAATCCAGAGCAGACGACACTTTATTTATCAGATCAAATGGCCCAAGCACATTAACATTGAGATAAATGTGCGTGTGTGTGTGTGTGAGAGGAAGTTGCAAAAATTCAAATTCGAACCCAAGCTATGGGTCAAGAATTGCATCGCCTGTATATATTGTTCCACAGAATCTGAACTCCCAGATACGAGTGACGAAGTTTCCTGCTACTGTCACCATGATAGTTTACATCTACCTGTCCATCCATTCATTTATTTTGTTACATTTGGGCCATTTGAGTCACCATTTAATTCACAGACATTTCTTTAGATAGTGTTTGGAAATCATTGTGGACCAAGATAATGCATGCAAACACAAGGAGCACATGGAAACTAAAGATAGACGAATACCGTCATGTTATGAGGTGGTTGTGCAGCCCCAAGCTCTATAATTAAAAAGTATTAATGAAACATCCATCCCTGCATTAATGTTCTGTGCTATTTCATCCAATTCAAGGACACAGGATGCTGGTACTCGTCTCATACACTATGGATGAATGATGATTACACTCACAAACAAATCTAAAGTTAAAATGAACCTCAAACATATATTTTTGGACTGTGGAAGGAAATGAGAGTACAGTGCAGGAACAATATGCAAACTCTACACCGAATCATCCCAAACTGTGATGAGATTTAGGTATTCTTGCTATGAAAGGAGAGTGCTGTATAATACACCACTGTGAAGCCGCTTAACAAAATGTATGATTACATTTATTTCCCAGAGGGACGCACTGCCCTCAACAGTGAACCAGGAGGATGTGTGTCTCCTCCTCTCCTGCAGGGGGCGCCCCTCCAGGACAGGCGCCGACAGTTTTCTGCAGCTCCGTTTTCAACAAAGTACCGAGGCTGCAGACTGGCAGCTAGCGGGAGGCGAAAAGCGACCCGTCCGAGACTGTTTATTTTGCTGCGGTTTCCAACCTTTTTTGATTCTCCTAACTTATAACCAAAGCTTTTAGAACGAATTTGAAGTTTAACAGAATCTATCGCGCCTCAGTCTGCGGGCAGTGTTTGGGACGCATTGCGGAGGAGCACGGTGGCTGTGGTAGCGCAAAGCCAGGCGGACGGTTGCGAAGAGACAGAACCAGGATAGCCGCAACGAGTCGGTCAGCCGGGGAGGAAGCCGGAGGAAGCCGTTAGGAGCTCGGTACAGCTGCCGCCAGCGCCACGGGGAGTCGGGGCCCGAGAGGGAGCCTGCCAGGCCCTCGGCTTGATGCACCCAGGCTGCTGCCTTGCTTTAGCCGCAGTCCGAGATGGGGGAGACCAAGATTATCTACCACCTCGACGACCAGGAGACGCCGTATCTGGTGAAGCTGTCGGTACCGGCGGACAAAGTCACTCTGGCAGACTTCAAAAATGTCCTAAAGAAACCAAATTACAAGTTCTTCTTCAAATCTATGGACGATGACTTCGGGTAACCGTTAACCTGGTTTATTGTGTTTAACTCGGCGTGGCTCCGCTCGCCTCTCTCATGGTTGTCGCAGCTGGAATAACACGAACTTAATGGCCCCCGTCGACCAGCCGGCCTGTCATCACTTTAATGTTACCTGGCTGTCGATCCGCTAGCTAGCTGCCTCCATTGGCTTTCCTTTGTTAGCCGCTAGCGACGGGCTGTTAGCAGGTCTGTTTAGCGTCGCGACCCCCGTTTGTTTACATTGCCCGTGTGGCTAGGCGTCCTGCGCCGGGCATTCGTCTGACCAAGTTTGGTTGTCTTTTTTCAGCTTTGTTCACACCAGAGAAACACCCAGCTGGGGTTTGGTTAGTCAGAATGAGGACGGCAGCGTTTGACAGCACCGGTGGTATCTAGTTACTTGACATTACTTCTGTCAGTTTCGGGGCTACATGCAGATAGCCGTGATGCTAACAGGCTAACGTCAGAATGTAAGCGGTCGGAGTCAGCCACAGTCCAGCAGCAGGCCCCTGCTGTTGTTGTCTATTAGCCAGAGGAATGCAGAGTTGGACACAGGAATGCCCTGTTCATCACCGTGGCAGATTTATGAGCATGTCCTTTTGTGTTAAAACATGGCCCGGAACCGTAGACATTTTTCTTCTTTCTGTTCATACATTGCCTCCTACTTGCAGAGTCAAAAAAGAGAGGGGGATTGAAGTATTTGTGAACACTTTGAGCCAGGTTTCCAAAGTTGTTTCTGGCTAAACTCAAGCAAGGGTGGGGCAAACTACTTAATAGCATTTTGTAGTGAGGACGGCATATCTTGAAATGATTCACAGTCTTTCATGCTGTAAATCAAATATTTAATTTCATATTGGCTCCTACGCTTTAAGTAGAGATAATAAAATAAAATTCTGACCAGTATCCTGCTCAGGCTTACCAACAATGAGTTACTGGTCATCTGCATTGTTTGATGCTTACATTTGATTTTTTATTTCTTATTTTAATGTCCTTGGTAGCTACCAACTGACCTGGGATGGCTACCCAAATGTATATATGTATATTTATCTTTGGTTTAATGCTGTTTAGCACCCTTTGGTGTATCTGCAGAGAGAGTACTTCTCAACCTTTGGTTGGCTTTCCATGTGTGTGGCTGTAGCCTCAGGCATGCAGTGATGTTGGCCTTTCCCATGATATTCTTGGATTTTGTTGAACAGTTTGTTTGAGCATTAATGTGTTTTGCACCAGTGTTGTTAGTATACTATTAAATGTTGTCCCAGTTGTCAGCGTGTGTCCCTGCTGATTGATGGTATTGCCCCTCTCTGCAGCCGCCAAATGCACCATGTGTTTTATTGCCTAGAGATTGCTTTTCTCTTGGCTTACTGAAACAAAGCTTTGCTGTCTTTACAGGGTGGTAAAGGAAGAAATATCAGACGACAATGCTAAGCTGCCGTGTTTCAACGGGCGTGTTGTATCATGGGTGAGTAATTCTGGCTTGTTTCTTATTTTGTCTATATGGTTGTTTTCACTCTGTTTACTCATATGAATACTGTATGCATACATGTGTAACAATCACTCCCAATCTGTCGGACACTGACCACATCAGTACTCCATCTCAAGGGAGAGGCCTTCTGCATCTGCCTAATAATATCATCGCATAATGATCTTCAGAGCAGCACACCCATATATTCTCTTTAGTCTTTTACCTTTCAGTGCACTTTAATGCACTCTGAAAAAAAATTAGCCACATTATTGTTTTACTCGTATTAACTTTATTCTCCTAATAATTCAGCATATTTTCATATTGCGTCTTATTTGAATGTTCTGAGCAGTTAATAATTTTGTTGCTACAACACCAGAGACATCTGGTGTCTGAGCAGATCCTCCCTTCCTTTCTTCTCCACACTGAAATTGGATTAAGTGCAAGTGAAATCACAGGATAGGAGGAAAATACTCCATTACGAAAAGGCCTCTCAGCAGGTCATCTAAACAGAAGATTAAATCTCACATGGAGGAGAGAATAAAGTTGAAAGAACCACTCTTCTGTTTCGATGGAGAAGCCTAACATGTTGGAAGAATTTCACACAGTGTGGTTTTAATTATAGAGCTGATTTGACAGTCATCAGCTCAGAGATATTGTTTGATATTTGAGTGTAAAATCCTGCGAGCTCATCCTCAATTGTCTCTTTGATGTGGTTTAGTTGGTGGTATTTAAAAGCCAGCTCCCCGTTTTGTGTGGGTGGATTTTTTTTTTCTTTTCCTCAATCTCTTTTGGGTGGGGGTGGTTAAAAATGTTCCCATACACAATGAAATGTTATCCCAGTTTCTGGATGCCCATTTGTTTGTCTACACTGTTCATCTGTTGTTTCAGTGAGCTGATTGATTATTCTCTGGGGTGTAACAGCCTGGCCTCATGCTCATCACATCATCACAACAGCCTCAATCCAACATGCATTGCTTCGTTTTCAGCAGACAAATGTGACCTGCTCAATAATTTGTTCCACTTTACTGTTTTAATCCGAATTAAGTAAACTGTGAAGTGAAAATTTGCATTCTTAAGCCAGGGACTACTTTAGTCATCCCTGTATTTTTATCTGTCTGCATACTTTTACAGCTGTATTACCGTATCTGTCGAGGTGATTCAATTTGATGTTCTTCCTGGAATGTAACTGATGCAGTTTGTAGTCTTATTGAATAACCCAGTCCTATTCTCAAACAGCACAGCTGTTTTCGTCCTCTAGCACTGTCACGGCACCCGTTTGTTTTTCCATTTTGTTTTAATTTGAACTCTGTGACTCGTTAATCAAAAGCTTCTGATTCGCTTTGACTGCAGTTTTACAATCATTTAACTTATTTGCAAAACTGCTCTATTAGTTGAAGTGAGTCTTTTTTTTTTTTATTTAGAAGTTTGAGTTGATTCCTTTCAAAGTGGTAGCGAAGGTCTTCAGGTTAGAGAAGGGAACCTGTGACGGGAAGGTTGAGGTTTGAGTCCCACAGAACCTGAATCCTGTTTAGTGTTGTGTCAGGAAGGGCTCCTCGCATAAACTAGTGCCAATTCAGAGAGAAGACAATCCACCGTGGCCACCTCGAGAAGGAAACGTCTGAGAGATGATCATCACCCTGAAATTACTTCAAAAATAATCACATACAAATAAATAGCATCACAATTCTTTGAGAAAACTTAGTTTTTGGTTGACAATAGAACCAAAGCCTGGTGTGTAAATGCTTTGATATTAACAAAGAGCAAAATGGAATCTTCCTCACCACCAAAACCTGCTTGGCATGTAAATGTGTGCTTCATTTCTTATATGGACAACAATCACGATGCTGCAGATAAAATGTAATGTAACAGATGAGAAATAAGGGAAAACAAACAACAGAATGTACTAGTGTTAAAATTTGCCAGTATTATAAGCTAGTTACAAACTTGGTCACTGTCTATTGAAAGTTCTTGTGTATTTCTCACACAAGTGGTAACTCAGGCAACACTGTCAGGTTGACAGGCCACTCTTGGCACATCTCCTTTCTTCAAACACTGACAGTAAAACAAAGCAAATGATCCTGCTGATTAACTTTTCATAACAGTGTAGGTCCACTGTCATTCTTCTGTGTACTTCGGGTCATTCTTCCCTCTGACTGACGTGACTCTCTCACTTGACAGTTGGTTTCTGGAGATGGCGCCCACGCAGATGCCGGTTCCGTGGCAGAAAGTTTAGAGCCGGCGCCGCCTTTGGAGAGGACCGGTGGCATCGGAGACTCGAGACCCCCTTCCTATCAGTCAGTATATTCAGAAAACAGTTTGTCTCTAAGATGATGTGTGAGTCGCCAGCAGTACTTTGTGTTTAAACCACTTGCTAAATTAGAAAGAGTTTAACAGTTCTTCATGTGCATGAGGAATGGAATGAAGAAGTAAATAGAATCGCTAAGATACATGTAAAATGGAATAAACTAGAATAAATAATATATGTATCGATTGAGTCTTTCTTACCTGAAAACATGGAGAGAGAAAAAAAGCAACTTGAATAATAAAAGTGTGACCTCTTCTGGCTACTTCTGCATTTTTACTTTTTGTTCATTCTGGAAATTATATGTTTGCTTCATATAGAATTTTTTTGTTTGTTTTTTTTTTCTACTTCTGTGGAGTTAGTGAGGGTGTTACTGTTTTTGCCGTCTGGTTTATAGGCATTTAAACTATGTAAGATCCATGATAGTGTTAAACTAAATGGACACCAGAATGAAATCAATAATTTAACGCAACATTAACCATAATGAAGGAGTTCATTACAATTTCATTTGAACAAGAAGCTCTTTATATAAACGTTTTAGTGGTGGCTGAGGGAACCGAGCTGCCAAGATAATGACACTTTCATGCTCTGTTTAACACTCTTATCTTTATCTCCTGCACACTGAAGTGGGAAAGCAGCAAGCGGTCGGGACAGTTTGGACAATGACACAGAGACCGGTTCCCTGGCGTCGCAGAGGAGGGAGCGGGAGAGACCGCGACGGAAACACTCTAACGATCACGGTGAGAGTGGCGTCTGGTGGTTCGATCGTTTTCATTGTACACATCTGTGTATTTTCACAAATTCAAGGTATCTTGATGATAGAAAGTGAATCTATGCTTTATAACCTGGGAAATGTAGTATCTTTAAGGAACTGGAACCACTGTGAATTACCTGACTATTGATATAAAGTCGTAATATTTAGCGAGATGTGCTGCTTTGTTGGGATAACTCACAATAACGTCCTCATAACTTTTGGGACTCGACTAAAGTTCTGTAGCCTAAAAAGGAGACAGGTAAAGTTTGGTGTTTGTAAAAAAATAAATAAGTAAATAATATAATCAATTGTATTTAATGTCTTCTTGGTTCTGATTCCTTTTGCTGCAGGCGGGAGGCAGAACGGGTTCTCATCCCGGGCAATGGCACGCGGAGGCGCAGAATACGACAGCTGTTCTTCCTTCATGAGCAGCGAGCTGGAGTCCACTTCCTGCTTTGATTCAGAAGATGACGACGCGACCAGCAGGTCTGATGTTTATTACATCTGTCTGGATTGTTCATACGTGTGGTTACCCCTCGCAAGAATGCATCTGGAATCTCAGTTAATGGCGTCTAGCAGATTAGCACAGGCTAATTGTGTGGTGGTTTTTGTGGTAACCTTCAAGAGTTGTACAAACCTCTGCAGTCTGCTTTAGAGACTACTGCTTTCAGTCTTTAGACATCTGGCAGGATGTGCTTTGTTGGAGGTTTTTTCCCATTGTAATAGTGCTCATGTGAGTTTACTTCCACCACACAGAGATTACTTCCCCCTCTTACTGTTTACTGGGAAAAGCTGATGACTTGTTGATCATGTTATAGAGTCTAAATTCTATAGTTTTGATTCTTTCTCAGAAAAACAATGAAGGCAAGTCCTGGCCTTAGCTTAGAAAAATTATGATAAAAAAGAAGATGGTAGTAAGCAAAAGTCTAGTTGAAAAGAATATATAAATGAACTTTTCTTTTTCATGTGTCTTTAAAAAAAAAAATCCCACCGCAACAAGTTTTCCGTCATTAGCTGATAAGTTTATCGAGTTTGCATCTGTGTTCCTCTGTAAAAGCTGCATCTGTTTTTTCCATCTTCAGGTTCAGCAGCTCCACTGAGCAGAGCTCTTCTCGTTTAATGAGGCGACATCGCCGGCGCAGGCGGAAACCTAAGGCATCCAATATAGACAGGGTGAGACCCCATGCTATTCAACTTTCAGGACAGGAAATCAGCCAGACAGGTTTCTTATAACTGCTGCGCAAGTTTTTTAACTCATGATTCTGCTTCTCATATCGCCTCGCTTCCTTCTCCTCAGTCGTCTTCGTTCAGTAGCATCACAGATTCCACCATGTCTCTGAACATCATCACAGTCACTCTTAACATGGGTAAGTGACTTGTTTATGAGTAGGCGGTGCACAGGCTGGTATTAAATCTTATATTGGACATAATGTGCTGGTGTTAATAATAAAGTAGTGTATGGGATCAAGAACACATTATCGGAGCTCAGAATATAATTTTTTTGTCGTACTCTAAATCACTCCCAACATTATTATTGTCTTTTTCTCTGCTTCACAGAAAAGTACAACTTCTTGGGAATCAGTATTGTGGGGCAGAGTAATGAACGGGGAGACGGGGGAATCTACATCGGCTCGATCATGAAAGGAGGAGCGGTGGCTGCAGATGGACGTATCGAGCCTGGAGACATGCTCTTGCAGGTTTGTGATGTAACAGGACAAACGAGGAGATGCAGACAGCATCCTGAAAGATGTGTATTGTTGCAAAGATCAGGAAAGTGTGCAAAGTTGAAGTAGGATCAGGAAAGTGTTGAATCTGATGCTCACATTCAGATGATCAAATATAGAAACCCACATATATCAATCATGTATCCATTTAGTTTAGTTTCATGCTATGTATTTGTCAAACATAACTTTCGGCAATCTGGCTTAAAACATCGGCCAAATCACATATGCGGATCACAAAATTTGCTGACCCTGGTATTAAATATGCAAAATAATTACCAAAAAAATAAGCCTTTGGGGAAACAAACAGTTGGAAATGCTGACATTTTTTTTTTTTTTTATAAATTCAGGTGAACGATATCAACTTTGAGAACATGAGTAATGATGATGCAGTTCGAGTTCTGAGGGACATCGTGCACAAGCCAGGGTAAGTGCAATACAATGTGTATTAACAAATAATGTGTCTAAACAGAGACTTAGTATTATATTGTAACGTTGAAGCTGAACCTTCTGTATGGTTTAGGTCAAATGTAATGCTCTTTATGTTATTATTTTTTCCCAGCCCTATTACTCTGACTGTGGCGAAATGTTGGGACCCAAACCCTCGGAGCTGCTTTGCTCTACCTAGAAGTGAGTGTTTATATCTTATAACTTTTTTTCTATCTCAGTAAAATATAAAATCTATGTAAACACTCATTTAGGTAACTTTTACTTGATATTTCGCTATAAGCTCACCAACTGGCATCTGTAATTGATTTAATTTACCAGGCGAGCCAATCCGACCCATCGATCCAGCTGCGTGGGTGTCTCACACGGCAGCCATGACCGGGGTTTACCCTCCGTATGGCATGAGCCCTTCCATGAGTACCGTCACATCCACCAGCTCCTCCATCAGCAGCTCCATCCCCGAGACTGAACGTGAGTCAGATCGCATTTTGCTTCTGGAGTTTGTTATCGAGGGATTTATTTTTTTCTTTTCAAAACAGCTGTTTGTCATAATACTCATTAGTCACATCTGTCTTAATGACTTACTTCTCATCCACACAGCATTTAATCCTCAGACATCATCTCATTGTTGTACACTATCCCTAAATGTCCTAATCTAATTGTACTCTATCTGCAGGGGTTGTTTCCTTCACGCATATCATTTACACTTCTATAACACCAACAATAAAGTTCTCCAGGCGCTTTCATATTTGAGGTTTTATTGAACATTAACCTCTCCAAAAATTGTAGACCCTCCCGAGGTTTCAAAAAGCAGTATTAAGAGTGCTTTTCTGAAGTGTTGGTAAATTTGCCCTAAGTGTGGCTCAGCCCTTTTTACTACATTCCTGTGACTGCTCTCCGCTCCAGCTTTTTACTGTCTCACTCTCACAACTTCCATCTGTTCGATAACTCCAGACCTCACCGAGCCATAATTCCCAACTGTCATCTTCCCCTGTAATCTTTGGAAGATGTTGCTTCTTTTCTGAAAAACACCTATCTTTCATACAAGAAGCACCTCAAAATGCTTGAGGAGTGAAAGCAGTTCAACAGCTTCCGAACTAATCAAGAGACCGTATTAGAAATGCTTTCATAGAATAGGTACAAGAAGATGAAGTAAAACATGGTCAAACACCTTGTTGAATTCTATTCATAATCATAATATTTATTAGGAGACTGTATTCTTCCATCAGCAGATGTTCATCCTATCTGTGTTGGAGGTCATTCTTGAAAATAAAGGAATTAAAAAGTAGTATTAATAGATATATTGAAGAGTGGAAGTCGACTGGAAGTACAACTACATGTAAAGTGAACTTACTCAAAAGAGAATCGCTCACTAATGCAGATTTAGACAATTTTGGGAACAATATTTGAGAGAAATAGGCCTTCAGTGTACATACAAAAGTCTTAATATCTTCAGTTTATTAAAAATGGGAGGAGAAACAACAGCGTTGTTTATATTTTTGTTCAGTGTATTAATAAATACAGGAAACTTTGTCGAGAGGGATCTATCTGATTTTTAAAAGAAACCTTCAGCTTACTCCAGTCTCTCAATCATGATGAAGAGAGCAGAAGTATTGAATTCTAGTCCAGACCACTGAAACCAAATCTTTTTTGGAGGAGATTTTTAAAACAGCACCACATTGTTGCAGTTATCCAGACAACTGTCCCTGAGGCAATTGATGTTGGTTCAAAACTACAGAACTTGAGTTCTTATTTTTTTCTTCCCAAAGTTCTCACTCAGCCCATGTTTAACATATTTTCTCCTCTTTAATAGGATTCGATGACTTCCATCTCTCGATCCACATCGACATGGCAACGGTTGCTAAGGCTATGGCCTGTCCGGAGTCTGGTCTGGAGGTGCGGGACAGGATGTGGCTGAAGATAACCATCGCAAACGCTTTTATTGGTACGTCTATCAAAGCAGAAGCCATGATCCAGCATTTATGGTTCCTCTGATTACCCTGTGCACATATCTTTCTGTACATTTGTTTATTTTGGTTTGTATAGTGAAATGATCAATACAAGAGCTTTACGGATCTGTTTAGAATGTCCAATTGTCTGGCTTTTTGATCAATTTTATAACAATAATCACATCCAGCTAGGTACTCTATGAATGTTTGACTTCCTTGTCCTTTAATTTTCAAGTGTTTACAAGTGTGCAATGATCGGATCAGCACTCTGTTATAACCCCGACGTTGACATGGCGTAAAAGAACTTAAAATTGGATGCAGACATGCTGCTGCAGCTCACGCGTATTCACTTACAAAAAAAGGGAGACTGAAGCAAACACACAGTGGGGAATTGGACACGGCTGTCTGTAAACTAAAATCAAACCACAAGATGAAGCGCAATCAAAGAAGTCAGAGGCTCAAACAGTATTTGATAAAGCAAAAATTTACAACAACACAAGCCAAAGCTCTGTTTGTCAAACGAGGGAATGCCACTCTTCTTCTTTTGTTTGTCGTACACTCGGTTCACCTCCTTCTGACAAAGAATGATGGAGAAAGACGTGATTACAACTGAAGACTGATTTCAAATCAGATCTATGATTTAACTTGACAGCATATTATGATATGCTGTCAAGTAATAAACGAGAACCTATTAAAGGAAAGCACTTTTTTTTAATGTGTGCATCAGGCTCTGATGTTGTGGACTGGCTCTTCCATCATGTGGAAGGGTTCTCGGATCGCCGGGAAGCCCGTAAATATGCCAGCAACCTGCTGAAGGCCGGCTACATCAGACACACTGTCAACAAGATCACCTTCTCTGAACAGTGCTACTACGTGTTTGGAGACCTCTGCGGCAGTAAGTGGACTCGGCTCCTTCACTGACTTGGATCCATTAGAGCCATAAAACGGCAGTAAAATGTTCATTTTTGCGACCGCTGTCAACTGAAGTTATAATACCAAGAATGATGAGATTTGTACATTTATGTACAGTATATATATGTATTTTAGAATGTAGTCTAACGCAGTTTTGTCCCCGTCTCTCTCTCAGACATGACCCACCTCTCTCTTCATGATCACGATGGTTCCAGTGGAGGTGCATCAGACCAAGACACTCTCCCTCCTCTCCCCCACCCCGGGGCAGCCCCCTGGCCCATGGCCCTACCCTACCAGTTCCCTATTCCACACCCTTATGACCTCCCGCAGCCCTTCCATGGTGGACCAGCTGTTGGCAGCGCAGGCAGCCAACACAGTGGTGGGTAGAGTGTATATATTCTGAGTGTGCCCATCACAACCATGTTGTCCCATACGAGTGTGTAAAACTGCCCATTCAAATTATTTCTTTGTATCAAAGAGTCGGTGAAGATCTGGGTGTGTTTGCAAAGCGTCTGTAACGATGGATTATCATGACAGATTCTTTTTAAAAAAAATTTGTTTTTCTTTGTTTGTCTATTTACTGCAGGGAAAACACTGCAATAAACACAATGTTACAAATAGCTTTTTCAGAACACAAGTATCTCTCCCCACAGCTAAACTAAACTTTCCAGTCAGTCTGACGAACCATATTAAACCATCACTGTGTTGTGTGACAAAGACCGGGCTAAAATGGCAGACCGTGTTTTTTTTAACGTTACAAAAAAAAACCCACATGAATCTTCACATTCTGAATGGTCTCGTATCTCCAGTGCGACTGCTTTGACTTGAAAGGCTTAACGAAAACAGCCCAACTCTTGTCTGGAGTAAAAAAAAAACTCCTTCCTGCCATCGACCCCAAAGCTGCCTTATTTGCATGATGGATTTAGTGTATTTAGCATGTGTGCAAATATAAAACCAGACATTGTGGTTTGAGGGGCAGTTTGCTTACGCAGCAAAGGTATTTACTGACCAATAACATCTGGGTACACTGGCACAACAGCTCAGATGTCTGAATTTGTGGCTACATTCACATTGCAGAGACAGAAATGAACTGGAACTAGTAAATAGTTTACAAGCTAAGAAGATAAATCACCAAATAATATCAAGTAGTTTGTAAGAATTTTAACACTAGTGTAAAGTGATAGAAGATAGATGGATTATAATTTTTTTTTAGAGGTTAAACATTTGGCTTCCACACATTTCTCTATTAGTCAGAAATGGGTTGGATTGATGTGAATGTTATTTTCTTTGATTGAATTCCGATATTAAGACGATATGTTTCTTTTGATCATAGAAACGGGTCTGATTTTAAAACATTTTCAGTCTGAAAACAGAAAATCAAGCTGGTTATGATGGCAATAAAAGGAAATCTGTAATTGCATTCAATAACTGTGAAGCTGTTGGGCTGCTTGACGATTAGTCATGCAGCTCTCTGGAGTCTCCCACTAACTAGGTCAGTTCTGTCTGCGTCATGTCACTGGCACACAGATGGGCACGGCTGCCTCATGTCGGCCCTTCGCGTTTAATGGAGGGAAAGAAAAAACACAATGTGGGTGTACATCACTGTAATCTATTAATCATTGTGGGGTTGTTGTTTTTTTTGGGTTTACAGGAAGCAGCGGGTCGAATTGTAGCAAGAACGAGGGTCGGAAATCTGGAGGCAGTGGCAGTGAGACTGAAGTCAGAAGCCACAGAGCTCCGAGCGAGCGCTCAGTGGCTCCCCCCAGTGAACGAAGCGTCCGTAGCTCTGTCAGCCACCGCAGTGCCAACTCCCACTCCGTAGCCTACGGGCCCGGCCTAGTTTACGGCCCCCCTGGTTTACCCCCCCAGCCCCCACATCTGTCTACATCGGCACCTGGGGCACCGCCTGGTCGAGAGCTCTCCTCCGTTCCCCCAGAGCTCACCGCATCGCGCCAGTCCCTGCGCATGGCGGTGGGAAACGCCGGAGAGTTCTTTGTGGACGTGATGTGACCCTGGTTACCGGCCGTAACGCAGTAGCAGATCGGACGCTCTCATGTCACACGGCTGAGAAGGACGGCACGCAAGGACAGGAGGGGGGGGGAAGAGCGCAAGAGCTGTTGCACAAACACCTCAATCCCACTAATCTTCCAGTACCAGAACCGACCCAGCTGTGTATTCTGAGAGAGAATCTTCTTCTCTGTGCTTCTCTTCCTAGTAGTGGCCATACTTTCTTCAATGAAGAAAGCTCCTCGCTCAAGATTGAACCAAAGCACCTTTCTCAGTTTCTGCTTCACAGTGGGGGAAGAGTTTGTGCAAGGACAAAGAAAGTGAGGAAGGCAGTGGAAGCCATCAGCTCAGGCCGATGACTTAGCGCTTTTCCACATGGATGTTTTTCATTCGTTCTTCTCTTCCCTCTTCTGCTTTCTTTATCTAACAGTCCCTGTTCTCTCACATTCCTATCTACATCAAAACTCAGAGTGAAGTCTCTTCCCGACTTCCGCTCTTGCAATTCCTACTTGCTGACCTCTAACAAAAAAAAAAGAAAAAAAAAACTGACAAAGCTGAAATGAACACTAACTGTTAACCTTATTCAGACCTTTAAACTATGTGCTTGACTAAAGAGAAAGAAAGGTGGAAAATGTGTATGTAGTGCAAGAGAATTGCAGTCCTTCTTACTGTAAGAATGCATTTGTTTTATTATATGCGTAGCTGGCCACGACTAGATTCATTTTTTTAATGCTTAACACGAGCATCCAGCTTGAAGAGTCATTTTTACACTACAAAAACTACATTTTCATCTGCTAATCAGAGAATCTTCTGACTTGTCTTGTGATAATGTATAGTGGAAACAAAATTTCTTACCATGTCTTTCACACTACTCTTTTATCAAGGAAAAATTTCTTTTTATTTATAAATATAGTTTTATGACTTAAAATATGCTGCTGTCTGTGTTTTTTTTTGTGTGTGTGTGAGTGAGATTGTCAACAAACTGCAACACAGTGCTTTTGCTTTTTAATACTACCTCAGGCTGCATAAGACTGTCCAAAGCAGGAATGTGAAGGTTAGGCTGTCTGCTGCAC